>CABHPP010001362.1:0-26496 GCA_902168425.1 Peromyscus attwateri
AGTCTGATTGTTCTTTATTTTATATCTAGAATCCACTTATGAGTGAGTACATACCATGATTGTCTTTCTGGGTTTGGGTTACCTCACTCAGGATATTTTCTAGTTCCATCCATTTGCCTGCAAATTTCATGCTTTCATTGTTTTTCTCTGCTGAGTAGTACTCCGTTGTGTATATGTATACCACATTTTCTTTATCCATTCTTCAGTTGACAGGCATCTAGGTTGTAATTGAACATATTTTATGGGAATGAAATGTCTTAGATAGCAGATACATGTTGGCTAAGCATGCACACAATGGAAAGGAGACTCTGGGGTCGGTGATACAGCCTGTAATCCCAACACTAGGAAGTCAACAGCAGGAGCGTTGATTAGGTTCAAGCCAGCCTGCTGTATGTACATAGAAAGTTCCTGCCGGCTCTTTCTCCCCTCCTTCCCTCCTCACTCTCCCACCACTGTCTGTCTGTCTGTCTGTCATTGAGCCACACCCCCCCTTTTTTTTTTTTTTTTTTACTATTAGGCAGCACTAAGCAAGTATCCTATCCTTGGGGGGCTCAGGAACTGTCTTTGTAACAATGTTTCTAATGATGTCTTTTTTTATTTTGGTTTTTTGAGACACTTTTTTTTTTTTTTTATAACCTTAGCTGTCCTAGAATCAGCTCTGTAGACCAGGTTGGCCTCAGTCTCAGAGGTCTGACTGCCTCTGCCTTCTGAGTACCGAAATTAAAGGCATGCGCCACCACGGCCCAGCTTTTCAATGATTTTTTTTTTAAACAAGCACTGCTGGTTTTTTTATTTAAATTCATATATCTTCACCTTTATTTGCTAGTGGATGATGACGTACATGCTTACACAGGTTTAGGGGTAGCAGCTGATTCTGCTCCAGTGTTTTTGAGTACATATCCTGTTCTCAGGCTGCCTCTCTGCAGTTGGGTATGTACGGCATGTTGTTTTGTTTTGACCACCGTATCCTGTCGACTCTGAAATCTACCCAAGCTTCATTGCCACACGCATCTTTTCACAGGCTTGCTTGTTTGATCTAAAGTTGTGATGAATAAGAGGCCTAATTAAAAAAAAAACTTACTAAATATTACATTTCCCTTGTAAAAAAATAATGATATAGATTAGTGTTTGTGCAGAAGTGTTGGTAACAGAATTCTTCAAAAGTTTTCCTTTGGGTGATGAAAAGCTCTTACATTATTTTGACTCGCTAATCAAATGTAATTGGGTAGCTTGAAGTGCCTTAGATTCTCCTTGTACAGTTATCAAAGCAGGAAATGTAACTCACGGAGCTGATGAAAGGCGTCTCTCACGGTATTCTTTCAATTATAGATCTTACGGAGCAAATGCAAGAACAGCTCTGCTGCTCAAAATGCCGAGGTTTGAAATGCCCCTTAATGTTAACTGCTGTATTAGCTAGTTAACACATTATTATGTACTTTAATTGATCCTTACTCCAGCTCCAGGGAAAAAAGTCTGCATCTGTTGGGCACGGAAATTAAGGGTGGGAAGATGCCTGGGTACAATAATATTGCTGTTTACACTAGATTCAAATCACATCAGCTATCTGCAATGAAAACAATTGTCCTGGTTCCCATTTGAGATGACATGCCTTTCAAAACATTCATGCTTTGTTGTAGCTGAGAGATGACTAGAAATAAAAAAAAAAATCTTCACTCTATTTTTGTTTCAGCTTAGACTAGCGAGAGTGTCATTCAAATGGATGCTAAGATAAAACTTTCACACACACACACAAACACACAATTGTAAAACAATATAGAAGATAAAAATTAAAGCCACATAGTATTCCTTCATCTCACTAGGAGGGAGCACTTTTTTAGAGTTAGTTCACACTCAAAATCATTCCTGAAAGTCTGCTCCAATTGAGTAGGTGTGACTAGGCTTGATCCATGTATTAACTCGCCGATTCACTCATTCATCATACAGATAGAATTACCGTGCGTTAATCCCTGTGCTAAGTGTTTGGAGACCACGGCAAGAGCAGTCTTGACTGAACACCTGCTAAGTCCCCCGGGGTCCATTTATTTCTCAACATCAACATCCTCTCAACATCCCGTAGAGACGCAGCATCTGAGCATGGCACTAAGCTCAGACTCTGAAGTCCTGTTCTTATGCTTGCTTGGTAGTGTGGCTCGCCAACAATCCTGTGCTCACAGCGAGGTTCACGACATTGGCACCAGACCATGTTAATTCCCATAGACAGCAAGCCAGCTCCTGAGCAACACTGCATTCGTCCAACAAAAATTAAAACAGAGAGACGGCAGCTTGTCCAGGATGTAGTCCAAGCCCTTTGGCGGGCACCTAAGTCAGCCCAGGAGGTTCAAAAGTGGTCAAGGAGTCCAGAGCCAGATAAGAAGGCAGAGGCATAGAGGTAAACAGCTGGCGCGAAAACCATGGGTGCCTTGGCTGTGCCTTTGGGGCGTCTGGCTTAGTTTCTCTCCTGGAAGGTGGGCTGTAAGAAAGCAAGCAAGAGAAAGCTGGACAGATTGAACAGGGGCACTAACATATGGCTCTGTTTTCATTTGTTTATTTGCAAGACAGGGTCTCTTACATAGCCCGGGCTGTTCTGAAAATGTAGACTGGACTGGCCTCGAACTCAGAGATCCACCTGCCTCTGCCTCCCAAGCACTGGAAACTAAAAATGTGCACCACTGTGCCCGGCTCTAACATAAAGTTCTTAAATACTGATTTTTTTGTTTAAGGCAAGGGAAGCCTTGCCGCCAGAGACATTTAGGCACGGGGGCAGTGGAAGAACTGAAAATATAACAAACACCTACTAGACAGTGAATACTTTTCCAGTGTAGTTTCTTGACTTTGTTCAGAGTTTGTTTTTTTTTTTTTGGTTTGGGTCTTGTTTTTTTTTTTTTTTTTTTTTTTTTTTTTTTTTGATATGGAGGGTCTCAGCGTGGAGCTCAGGTGGGTTTAGAACTCTCAATCTTCCTACCTCAGCCTCCAGAATGCTGAGGCACAGGTGTGGGCCACCAGGCGATCATCTTGGCAGCATTTAATTGAAAGTGCATTTGATATTTGCACCGTCTGAACGGCTTAGATTTTGTTGCTGTTACACAGGTCTGTGTGCAGGTGGCATCTTTTAAGTGCTAAATTACTTTTGTTATTTTATCCAAGAGTCTGATTCTTTCTGGGCACATTTTGGTTATTTATACATAGGTATTTGAGGTCTTAGTCTGTGTTTTATGTTTAATTTAAACAAATGTGATGTGCTAACATTTCTTCAGGACAGCTTTCTTTTTGACCAGAAAACTCTTTTAACCCTCAAGGTGATTTATTGATTTTTATTTCATAGTCAATTTAATGGCCCCAAATCGACTTTCCAAGTATTGGTACACATGGAGGGGGCTGTCTAGCCCAGTGGACCTAAAGTGACCACATTGGCTTTTAAAAATGGCTTATTGCTGCATCTGAACCCAGATGTGATGACTTAGTCATTCATTCAACACATGTTAATGAAATTCCCACAATACCCCAAGCCCTGTTCTAGACTTGGAGATACTGTCTAACAAGATCTAACAAGATCAACAAGGGCACTGTCTTGTGTGTGTGTGTGTGTGTGTGTGTCTGTCCTGTTTCAGTGGGAGGGAAGCCGATGATAGATAAGCTAACAAAGAAAATGTTAACTGACAGAACTTGTAAGTGAGCAGGGCAAATGGCGGGAGGTCGGGAGCCCAGGAGCCACAGCCAGCTCCATTTCTGAGGTGGCCTGGGGGAAGACATGACTCTTGAGCTGAGGTCTGAACAGCAAGAACAAGCTCTCGTGAACCAAGACATGTTGTCCAGGCACGGAACAGACAGAGCTGAAGACCTGAGATAGGAATTGGCTCATCAATTCCAAGAGATACTGGGAAGACCAATGCCTGGTAAAGGATCAGAGCATTGGAAAAAGTCCAGCTCATGAATATAGCTTGTGTTTTATTTGTCTGGAACAAAAAAAATCATGAAATTTAAGCCATGTTAATTATGTCAGCAGATTATTGTTTAAAAACAAAACAAAACAAAATTGCTCAAACTCCAGGGGGAAAATGGGCTGGATGGGTACCAAGAGAAGCTACAAGAAGGCCTGAGGCCACCAGGAAGATGATACAGCTCAAGAAAAGAGAACAGAGCCGAGGGGGTACGTGGACCTGTGATAGAGGTTGAGGTAAATAAAGCTGATAGATTCTTCCAGAAAGTACTGAGAGAAGATAGGACAGGAAAGAGTCAGTTTTTGGTTTAAGGTCTTGGCAGCCATTTGTAAGGGGAAACAGAATCTCCAGGGGCCAGCCCCAACATTTCCCAGACACCCAGAACAGGCAAACCCAGACCTGGGTCTGCTTTCTAGAAACCATTGACTCTTCCTTCCCATTCTAGGGAATCTAGTGTAACTAAGTAAACCCACCTGCAGCTGAGTGAACCCACCCATGCCTCTGGATTCAAGCTTCTCACAGAGTCCCCTTAAGAGGCGGACTCTTACCCGGGCGGTGGCACACGCCTTTAATCCTAGCACTCAGGAGGCAGAGGCAGGTGGATCTCTGAGTTTGAGGCCACCCTGGTCTACAAAGTGAGATCCAGGACAGACTCCAAAAAACAAAAACAAACAACAACAACAACAAAAAGAGGCGGGCACCTGTGCTAGTGCCCTTTGATCTCTCAGAGGCAAAGAGCTGTCGAAATATTGTACATGTGACTCAGGACCTACCTTTGGCAGTAGTATATGGTAATCCCTTGGGGGCTGTCACTGGATGAGCATGACTGATTGTTTGATCATCACCTTGCAAAGGATTGCTTGGTGAACTTCAACTATGGGAAAACCTACAAAATAACTCAATCACTGAGGATCCAAACTTAGGTCAGTAATTAGGCCTCCGGTCTGGTCAGCACTGCTTTCTATGCTAGACACAAACTAACCAGGCACCAAATTCAGCAGGGAATCCTATTAAGGATGGTTAGTGGCTCCCCTGGCTCTCAGAATGGCTCTGAGCTCAAGGAAGCAAGAGATGTTGTGTTAAAATGATGTTATGATATTTTTTTAACCCCACCCTACCCAGTGCTTAGGTTTTTTGTTTGTTTGTTTGTTTGTTCTTGTGAACTTGACACAAGCTAGAGTTATTTGCCAAGAGGAAACCTCTGCTGAGCAAATGTTCCCGGGTGCTATAAGAATGCCAGCTGGGCAGCCTTGAGGAGCACCTCAGTAAAGCAGCACTCCTCCATGGATTCTGCTTCAGCTCCTGCATCCAGGGTCCTGTTGTTCCTGTTCCTTCCCTGACTCCCCCCCCCCATGATAGAGCCTTAACTGGAAGTGTAAGGGGACATAAACCCTTTCCTCCCCAACTTGCTTATGGTCGTGGTGTATTATAGCAGTAGAAAGCTTGGCTAAGACGGAACCCATGCTCTCATGCTTGCTAGCAAGTAACCCACCACTGAGCTACATTACTAGCCTAAAAATAGGTTGCTTCAGTCTGGGTCCTAGAGAAATTTGACCCACTGTTTTGTGCCTACGCCACGGCATAGACTTTTTCTCTCCATATTTCTAGTTATTGTAAACATTCATTCTAGGCTTTACCTGCGATCCTTCACCATTTGATTTCGTTTTAAGAGACCTTTTACTTTCCTCCGCTAACACCAGATATCCGAGACAGAGCATTCTGTGACTTCTCTCATCCCAGGGCAGAGCAGTGGCTGGTGTTTGGATTATAAAACAAATCTGCTGGGTGTGGTGCCAAACGCCTTTGATCCCAGCACTTGGGAGGCAGAAGCATGTCAATCTCTGAGTTTGAGCCCAGCCTGGTCTACAGAGCCAGTCTCAAGGTAACCAGGGCTACACAGAGAAACCCTGTCTCAAACAACTAATTAGTTCAAACAAATCCAGAAAGTTATAGAGGAACATAAAATTATAGAGGAACGTAAAAACCTTGATACCAAAGTCAATTACCCTGCCAATAGCAATGAGTATTTTGTATCTTATAGTTATTAGGTCTCCCGGTATTCCAGTTAGGATACTTGGTACTCAATTTACTTCTGAACATTTGGGGGCCAGGAGAAAAACAGACTGATCTTCCTGGTGTAAGCAGCAGCCCATGCAGCGCAGACTGACAGCAGCCTTGTAGACCCTGAAGCTGACACAGTTTAGCAAACTCATGGGACGGGATGCAGGGAGTGTCTTCCTCTGGCATGTTTTGTAAGAATATTAGACTTGGTGCATACCACTGCCCTGGTCCCTCAGTGCCTTGGGGGGATGGCTATATGAGTGATGGGTCCTGATGCTTGAGTCATTAGTGATAACCTTGCTTCTGAATTGCAAGCCTGCTGCAATGTCTTCTGTATAGAAATAAAGATAGTCTACCTAGATGGTAACATTGTAATCTAATGGGATTTTAGATCTAGACGACCATGTTGACTGTCCGATAATAACCTCATGTATCTCTACTGAGTTTTTCTTCATCAAAATAATTGTTCACCATATATGGTGGCATACACCTGTGATTCCAGTGTTCAGGGGAAGTATAAGTTTTAGGCCAGCATGGGATAGTCAGCAACAAAAACCAACCAGACAAATTCCCATTGACCCAAAGCCTAGCAAGACCACTGTGCTTGAAGGCTGAAGGAATTTTTTTTTTCTGCAGCGAGTGCAACCTTGGCAACCTCATTAAAATGTTGCCAGCGCCGGGCGGTGGTGGCGCACGCCTTTAATCCCAGCACTCGGGAGGCAGAGGCAGGCGGATCTCTGTGAGTTCGAGGCCAGCCTGGTCTCCCAAGTGAGTTCCTGGAAAGGCGCAAGGCAACAAAAAAAAACCCTCCCCCCAAAAAACCCAAAAAAAAAAAAAAAAAAAAAATGTTGCCAGCTCCTCAGCCTCCATCAGCCCGTGTTCTCTACTTAACCTCAGCTGGCTAATTCTGGGCACAGTTAAGCTTCCTCTCCTTGTTCTGGAGAATTTGTAGGGTATAGACAAGGTGGAGGCTGGGAGTAGCCTACGTGCCTTTAATTCCAATATTCTGGAGGCAGAGGCAGGGAGACCTCAGAGTCTGAGGCCAGCTTGTTCTTCCGGTTCCAAGCCAGTCAAGACTGTATGGTGAAACCTTGTCTCAACACAAACACACACCAAAACCAAGTATCAGCTGGGGTTCCTAGCATGTGCAAGGCCCTGGCTTTAATCCCTAGTACTGCAAAAAAGTTCATTCACACTCTGTAATAAGGTAGATACGGTTTCATAGTGATCTTAGAAACAGCTTTAGGGTTACTCTATGTTAAGATTATTAAGCAGGTTATAAACATTTTAGCATGTACATGATGCAGAAATTTATTTCTGTGCTTAAGAATCACGTGGTAGACTGTAGATTGTCTTGGCTAAAATGCTTCAGCATTAAAGAGTTTCAGTTTGGATTTTTTTTTTTTTGATTTGGGGATATTTGCACATACATAGTGAGATACTAAAGGAAGGGATGGGTTCCAAGTCTAAACACGAATTCATTTGGAGCTCTTCAGGTTTTGGGGCTCTGACTTTAGGGATGTTCAACCTGCATTAAGTAATCTCAGACTTGGGTTTGGTTTTATTTACCTGGTCTTGCCTTCTCCATGTAGGATTAGAATTATAAAGTCACTGATTTAAAAGTATATTGGAAAACATGTCTAATTGCATGTGTGCATCCATGAGCACTTATCTCTGAGAGGGATGAAGCTCTTGGTCTTCAGAAGTTCAGCAAAATTAAAAAGCAGGAAGCCCCGGGGTCCATTCCACAGCACCACATAAACCAGGTATGGCAGCACACAATTGTCCTAGCTGGAGGATCAGATGTTCAAGGTCACTCTTGGCTGTTTAAAGAGTTTGAGTTCCATCTGCAGTATATGAGACCATACACAGCTTTTTTTTTAAAAAAAAAAAAATCATTCAATTCTAACAGTGCTAGAAAGATAAAGTAGTTGTTCAAGATCCTGTCATTTCTGAGGCAGTATAACTGATGTAAGTATAGAATTGACCAAAGGAGTAATTTGTATGCATCCTAAGAAATGTTTTCCTGTTCTTGATATGCTGTGGGTACACACCCGTAGAAAGACAAGATGGCTAAAACCTACATTTGTTGTGGGCTTGGACTTTATTGGTCTTTGGTTTTGAGGAATTCCTCCAGGTAAAGAGAGAACAGTTGCTGGGCAGTGGTGGTGCACACCTTTAATCCCAGCACTCAGGCAAGAGGCAAACGGATTTCCGGGGTCAAGGCGACCCTGGTCTGTAGATCGAGTTCCAGGACAGCCGTTGCTACACAGAGAAACCCTGTCTCCAACCCCCCCAAAATAAAAAAATCTCACTATGTAGCCCTAGCTGGCCAGAAACTTACTGTGTAAACCAGGCTGGCCTTGAAACCACAGAGATCTGCCATGGTCTGCCCTTCTGAGTGCAGTGAGCCATCATACCCAGCTAAGCCAGTCATTTTGAAGGGTCTGATGGTTTTGATTTTTTTAAAAAGTCACCAGAACCTGCCCCCCCCCCCAAATGACCATCAGGAGGCTTCACAAGATACTCAGTGTCAAAATTCTGCTCAGAAATCTACTTAATATGTGAATAAGTCTGAACTGGCTTTGGCTCTGCGATTATCTACGTATGTGTCTGTGTGTGTGTGTGTGTGTGTGTGTGTGTATACGAGCTTGTAGAATGTACAGAAAGTTGTCAGTTTGTGTGGGTTAACTCTTAAATCAATGGGAGAATTCTGGAAGAATCTGTGTCAAATGTGTTGGCAAACTGAGGGGCGGTGTAAGAGTTCATCTTTTGAAGTAAGAACATGATAGTGCACACCTGTAACCATAGAACCCTGGAGACAGAGGCAGGAGAATCAGAAGTTCCAGACCAGTCTGTCCGTACCAAGACCCCCTCCCAGAGCATCAAAAAGCCTGAGTAAATAAGGAAATTAGCAAATCTACCTTTCCTCACACATGTCCTTTTGCAAAATTACTGTTTTTGAGCAGTTGGCTTTCTTTATTATGAGTTCTTTACCCAGATGGTAAACTAGTGAGAATTCTTGATTAGTCAATTAATTTGTGTTTAAACTACTTTGTTTAGTGTTCTCTCTGATTTGTAAATCAAATGCACCAGACAGATCACCTTCAGAGACAGGAATATCCACAAAACATCTCCTGAGTTTTGGCTGTAGATTTTTCCCACAGCTTTGAGTCCGATCCCACTTCATGTTGGGAAGAGTGGGGAGGCCCGACTATCAGTAATTAGCTGAGAGCAGAAAGGACTTGGTGCACAGATGTGATGTTTCACAGAACTCTCTGAGCTAAGGAGTGTTTATCTCCCATAACTTTATCAAAATAAAACATCGGGCCAAAACAAACTACAATGGTCCTTAAAACAACAGTTCTCCCACTCTGTTATTTTCGAGTGAGGGCAAATCCGACGTGAAATTACCTTGTGTTGAGAGTCGGGGAATAAATGATTGCCAAGCTGCTCCCATTTTGACCGAATCTCTTGGCTTGATCAGTGTTAGAGCAGAGAAACTGAAAATTTTATTGAAAGAGAGCCTTTGAGGCTGAGTGTGCTAATTAACTGCCGACTATTACTCCGATAGAGCATTTGAAATAAAAGCCCCCATTATGTGCATTCTAGTGGGTTTTGAGGCAGCGAAGGCAGAGCTGATTTTCAGTTGGGACCGTGGCTTCCGAACCACCTGTGCTCCTTAGGCCTCCCCCTGCTCAGCAGCAGGGCCAGTCACGGTCCCTTTCTTTCCCTGGAGGTCTTAAAAGTTGATCAGATTTGAAAATGTATGCAGACTGCCTCCAGTTGGTCGGTGTGGTGGAGGCGGCCTGCATTGTAGAGCAGGGCACAGTGGTCCTGGAGTGCGGGCTCAGGCTGGAGGGTGTACGTGTTTTTTGGAGTTTTAGGTGAGGTGAAGAAACTGTGTTGATGTGACTATCCTCACAGGGAGGTGCTCGCAAAGGGAGAAGGTGCCACACACCCAAACCCAGTATATGGGCTGTGTAGAAATGTGTCTTTTTCTGATTCTGGGTGCTTCATACCACAGAAGATTGCGCGGATTTCACAGAAAGTCCCAGGTGCCACCATTCTGAGAATACTTTGGATGTAATGTTACATCTTAACCATATTTTATTACAATCAGATACATTTTAGGGTACAAACACATAATGAGCTGGCTACAAGGGCAGTCTAAGATAAGACAAAATCCGGGCAATTTGAGAAAGCAGAATTACCACCTCAAAGCTGGACTCTGAATTTCCAAACACCAAATGGCCAAACACCAAACACCCCCACCCCTGTTGAAACTGTTTTTAGTTAAAACGGAAGTGGGAGTGAAATATTTTATTGAGTCTAAATATAGGCTTTCATATATTAAAAGAAAAGCTATTTACAACTGATTTGTTACTAAATAAAATCTTGGATGAACACTTTTAATTACTAAAAAGGTAAGGGAACAATAAACACGGGAAATATAAATGAATAAAGTGTTCGGAGTCAGGCTGCTTTAGGGCTATAAATAGCACCCCAAGCTTTGCCACTATTCTTAGCGAGAATGAACAAAAGAAGATGTCCCAAAATAGAAAGGCAAGCACCCTCTCCCTGAGCCTGGTAGTCAGTCCGCGGTGTAAGAAACCCGTGAATCCAGGGGGTTAATTGATCTTTGAAAAGGACCTTTCCATGCTGTCACTTTGCCAAGGAAATTCTTTTCCTGGCATGTTTGTGAAATTGGCGGGCTGACGTTTCCTTTGGGTGACACAAGGTGTGATGAAGAATTTTATCTACACTTCCTTACTAAAATCGGCTCTGGTGGCTCGCTTTTTTGTTGGCTTATTTGGTTATTATCAGATGTTGGGCTGTTGACAGTTCAGCGGTGCGCATAATAGACAGGGTTGGCCACTTAGATTTCAACCCAAGTCCTCCTGGCCTTGGTTAAAACATTTATAAATACAGGCACTGTGTGCTGGGGTACACCTTTCATCCCAATCCTCAGGAGGCAGAACCAGGTGGATCTCTGAGGCTAGCCTGTTCTACATAGCTAGTTTCAGGATAGCCAGGGCCACATAGAGAGACCCTGCCTCAGAAACAAACAAACAAACACCACAAAAAGAACATGTATATACATACATGCATACATACTCACTATTTTTTTGTTCTCCGAGCTACTGTTTTTGTTTTTTTGTTTTTTTTTTTTTTGAATGAACTAGTGTAGCAGACTACACAGACCTGCCTGATATGTCAAGCACAAAGCTGAGCTGTAAGGATACAAGGTGGGCAAAAACACCTAGTCTTTGCCCATGTTGGGCCAGGATAACAAACTTGTAAAGAATGTCTCAAAAATAGCTGTACTTATTTTATAAGGGTCTTGTGAGGACCAATGACATGCTGGAAACCATGAACAATATAAGCGGATGCTGGTATTGTCCCATGTAACACATGTACCACTTTTATATCTTACTTTTTAATTTAATTTTTAATTATATATGTGCTTGTATGTCTGTGTATAGGTATATGTAAGTACAAGCTGGTGCCCTTGGAGGTCAGAGGGGTTGGATCCCCCGGAACTGGAGTTACAGGTGGTTGTGTGCTATCTGACATGGATGTTGGGAACCAAAGCTGAGTCTGTGTAAGAGAAGTACGTGCCCTTAACAGCTGAGCCATCTTTCCAGCCCCTCCTCCCTTTTATATATAATGAAAAGGAGAACATTAAAATCCTAAGCCTAATGTCTGATTCTGAAGATTAATTTCTTTCTCTTTTGACAACTAATCATGACCATGATTATTTGAGACTCAATCCTCACACCGTAGGTAAAAGTGAAAGTAACACAAATTTCAAATACGTTGATTGAAAAAAAATCAGTATGAAAACAGAATCAGATAAAAATAAACAAATGAATAAAAACCTAAACACATTTTTCATGAGTAGCAGTGAAAGACTGAATGATCATTCTCGAGGATATATTGGTGGATTTCAGCATTGAATTCTATAGTAATTATAGAAACTGATACCATTTATTCATAAACTATGTTTACTCTGGTAAGGATCATTTTCTAGATAAAACAGTAAAAACTATCCCTATCTGCAGTCAGTCAGTTCAGTTTTTTATTTCATTTAGAGTTCTAGTCAGCAAGTATATATTTTTGTCCTCATGTGTATACATGTTCACATGTTGAGAGTGCACACATGTATAAGGGTTTAGATGTGTGTACATGCTTATGAAGATCTGAGATTGACAACGGGAATATTCATGATCATTGTCCATTTTATTCTTTGAGGCAGGATCTTTCTTTTTTCTTTTCTTTTTTTTTTTTTTTTGTGACAGGGTTTCTCTGTGTAGCCCTGGCTGTCCTGGTGCTCGCTCTATAGACCAGATTGGCCTCGAACTCACAGAGATCTGCCTGCCTCTGCCTCCTGAGTGCTGGGATTAAAGGCATGCGCCACCACACAAGTCAAGGCAGGGTCTTCCCGTCCAACCCAGAGCTCACTTTTTAGTTAGCCTCTCTAGCCACTTGCTCAGGCACCCATGTTTCTGTCTTCTGAGTGCTGAAATTACAGGGGGGTTGTGACTACACCTGGCATTTAAGGGCGTGCTGAGGATCTGAACTCCAGTCCTCAGGATCATACAGCAAGTGGGATTTTTGTTGTTTGTTTCTTGTTTTTGTTTTTGAGACACAGTCTGTCTACATAGCCTTGGCTGTCCTGGAACTCACCATGTAGACCAGGCTGTCCTGGAATACACAGAGATCCATCTGCCTCTGCCTCCTGATCACTGGGATCAAAGGCGCACTGCCCCCATGCCTGGCTGTACATCAGATGATTTAGCTGACCTCAAATGAATATCTTTTGATTGTCTGTTGAGAGTCATGCCAAAGAGGACAGCAGTATAGAATGGAATTTTCTCCAACACATCTTTATAGAATAAAACATTAAAAATTATATATGGAAGTCCTATGTTGACTGTATACCCCGTTTGACATTTCCTTTAAGATGTGAGTCTATTTTTAACCAAGAAGAGAGATATGTTCTGGCTGCAGGAACATGCAGCTTACTTTGGAATGTGCAAGTAGTTGAAATATGTGCTCATTTCAAATTCCCATTGTGAGCAACTTTCTTTTCCAGTGTGGTTTTTGTTCAAAATAATTGAATGACATGCAGGGAAAAGGGGCAGCACAGTAGCCATTTGCCTTCTGCCTGTGGCTGATGACAGGCTAGCCCAGTGTGGCCTCGTAACACAGCCGCTCAGCAGCCACACTGGATCTCCCCGCTTTGAACAGGGGGGCTGAGGGTCTACTGGCCAAGAGTCTTTATTAGCTTCATGTTGCCAGATTTTCAGAAAATGTAAGCGAGGCAGTGTAAATTTGGGGGGGGGGGATGATGAAAGAGCATCTAAGAGGTCTTGACTCAATTTGATCTTTGTTGTTGTTGAGAAACAAGAGTGTTTATTTATCGTGTTGGCTTCGAAGTTCTTCGGTATTCCGTTCTCAATTTTTGCAAGAAACTTGCTGCAATAACATCTTTAAACAGAAAACCAATTTTAAGTTGAGGTTGGGTGAGAAAGTTATATGAAGATTGAATGGGGACCGCAGTCCAAGGACATAATAGACAAGGAACATTCTTTTCCTCCCTTCTCTTCAGAAGTAGTCTTCCGCATGGTTTAATGTGCTAACATAACCCCCGTTCCAATATTTCAAAAGATACACAACTTCCCAGCATGATGATAAAGTTTTCCTGTGTTCCAATAATAAAACCTCGTGGTACCAGCGATTTCCAGTTCCTTTGTAGCTCAGCGATTTGTGAAGACCAGCTAACTCTGAGGTGCCCGGCCACAGTATCAGTGTGGGAGTCGGAAACAGATGTTCATGGGACAATGCCATTTGTTGTCACTGTCGATACTATGTGGCAGCTTTCCCAAATGAAATTGTTTGTGGGTGGAAAAGAATGTAAGCAGTGATTCATGCCCAGGCGCTTTTTTTTTTTTCTTCTTCTGCAGTTTAACCATATTTGTTTAAATCGTAGATCAGAAAACACTGGTGGATTTTTAAAAAAAAGTCTTAGATAACGTAGGGTAAAGTAGCTTCCTTTTTTTTTTTTTTTTTTTTTTTAAAGGGACAGTTTCAAGAGGTTTACTGAAAATATTGAATGCCTTTCTTTTCCTGGAGAATTCTGGTAACAGTTGACACTTCCTCAGGTTCAGTAAGGTAGATTGGAGGTTTTAATGTTTACATTTAGCAAGCAGAGTTCCCACTAAACATGATGCCTTGCTTAACAGTTTTGCTAATAACGTGAAAGCAGAGAGATTTCAACATAATCAAGCGTGAAGTAGGGACACTTCATGAGCTCAGCTGCAGGCTCTCACTAGTATTATAGAGGAGTGCCAGCTAAATAAATCATTTTCATAGAAAAATAGATAGGTTTGTCTGTGAAATTTAGATAGTCACTTACAGAGATATTTAAAATAGGACCACAATGGACTAGGTACAACAGAGACCCTAAAAGTTAGGTACACCTTGCCACAGGATGCATAAAAACAATTTTTCTCAAGAAGAAATGAGTTTCTAATGACAGTTTCAGGCATATCTGTCATAAGAAATTAATTGTATAGAAACTAATTTGAATCCACAGACAAAGAACTTGGAGCATTTATTTATATCTACAGATGCCTGGGGCTGCGATTGTTTAAATACTTGAATATCCTTTTAAAAACATGGATTTCTCGCCGGGCGGTGGTGGCGCATGCCTTTAATCCCAGCACTCGGGAGGCAGAGCCAGGCGGATCTCTGTGAGTTCGAGGCCAGCCTGGACTACCAAGTGAGTTCCAGGAAAGGCGCAAAGCTACACAGAGAAACCCTGTCACGAAAAAAAAAAAAAAACCATGGATTTCTCATAATTAGGTTTCTGTATCACAGAAAAATTATTTTAAAGGACATAAAATCCAGCATATAAGCAATAGCCAAAGGAAGGATTGGCTACTACACCGTATGTGCAAGAGGAGCCTAGATGATGAGGCAGGAATCTGGGACCCCACCCCCACCGATAGTTTTCACTAGCTGTTGTTCTCAATCGTGGTCATGGGATCCCTCTTTTCTCATCTGCCAGATTCCAGTCTGCTGCATACCGTGGGCACCCTTCCTTATTCTCACATTTTTTATACTAGCTTGATAATTTGGAACTTTTTTTTTTTAAGGCAGAGGCAGGCAGATCTCTTGTGGGTTTGAGGCTAGCCCGGTCTATGTAGTTTCAGGATAGCCAAGGTAACATGATAGGCACCCTGTCTTAAATCTTCTCAGGCTTCAGATCTTATTCTGTGTAAGGGGTTGTTAATGTTTCTTAGATCAACATAGAGGAATCACCGATGCCTCTGAATGCCAGGTGGGAGTTATTAATTTTCTAAGGAAAAATGCATATACTGATAATTTTGCGTGCAATTATAGACTGTCACTGGCCTTAGAAACCAGCACTAAACACAGGGATGGAACCTTGTGGCTGGCTAAAGAAGACTGGTGTTTCCTGTTTGAAGATTTAAGTAGGCATTCCAAATTTCTCTGAACTTTTCCAGAACTTTCTTTATTGATAGTGCTATGGATCAAACCTTGGGCCTTATGTATTCTTTGCAAGTACTCCACTACTGAGCTATGCCCTCAACCCTAGTTTAATATTGTTTATTGTGTGTGTATGAGAATTGTGGTGTGTGTGTGTGTGTGTGTGTGTGTGTGTGTGTGTGTATACACACACATACCATGCCACAGGTAATGGTTCTCTCCTGCCCTGGGATCCAGGATTGGATTCAGGTTGTCAGGTTTGCATGGAAAACACCACCTACTGAGCCATCTTGCCTAGCCATTGTGTGTAATTTTTTCTTCATTTTGGTTTTTCGAAACAAGATTTCTCTGTGTAGCCCTGGCTGTCTTGGACTGGCTCTGTAGACCAGGCTGGACTTGAACTCATAGAGATAGAGATCGGTCTGCCTCGACCTCCCAAGTGGTGGCATGTACTGCCACCGCCTGGCTTTTATGTGTAATTTTTAAATGTTGAGTTGATGCCTAATAATTGTACACATTTGAGGGTTACACTGAGATTATTGCATATATTCATTTGATTGTGTGTGTGTGTGTGTGTGTGTGTGTGAGAGAGAGAGAGAGAGAGAGAGAGAGAGAGAGAGAGAGAGAGACACACAGACACAGACAGACAGACAGGGTTTCTCTGTGTAGTCCTGGAACTCACTCTGTAGACCAGGCTGACCTTGATCTCACAGAGATCCGCCTGCCTCTGCCTCCTAAGTGCCGGGATTAAAGGCGTGCGCCACCACTGCTTGGCTTGCATGTGATGTTTGAGAACAAATAAGGGAGAGCTTTCTAATTATTAAAAGCTGACATTTCAGTCTGGCCATGGGGGTTCACAAACGACCCTCTTTGGACAGCTGAGACAGAAGGGATAAGTACAAGTTCCAGGCCGATTTGGGTTACAAATGACTCTTGCTCTTAAAAAAAAAAAAAAAAAGCCACCAACCAAAAGGCCACATTTTCATCCACTGACATTTCCACATCAGCAATTTCCCAGTGGTATCAACATGCTTGAGGAAGGACAAAGCACTCTAGAGTAGTGTGGGCCACTGTATCTTGTGAAAGGCACAATGCTACTTCCCCACAGCTGGAATCCGTCCTTGTGGTCAGAGCAGGAAAGGGTAAACTGAAGCACGCTTGCCTCCCAACCTGTGAGTCAACACTTGGGCTTGAGATCACTTTCTGTTATTATATCAAGATTTCTCTTCTTTCTTCTTTCTCAATGTGTACATGGCTCTCACTGTGTGTATGTGAATGCCCTTTGTGTGCAGGTCACCACAGCAGCCAGTAGAGGGTCTGAGTCCCTTGGAGCTGGAGTTACAGGTAGTTGTAAACTGCTGCATGGGTGGTTAGGATGGCAGTGCTTAACCTCGGAACTGACTCTAACTAACCCATGTAATCATTTTTAATTGTAACTCCTGTAATCATTTTTAATTGTAACCACTGTAATCATTTCTAATTTGGAAGGAAATGAAAACGAAGCGCTCTCACCAATGAGACAATGGCCCTAGGGTGAACTGTTCAGGGCCTTTTATTTTCTGGAGCCAACAGGCATTGTTTTAGCACCAAATGACAAGGAAACTCATAATTTAATAAATACAAACTTGAAATTAATATTCATATTTAAGGTATTTATACTGATTTCCTTCTGATATGTTTTTTTGAGCCAGTGTCGGGTGATTCTACATTTTCCTAAATTTTAATCTCATTTGGAGAACAGTCTCCAAATGAGACTTCACACCATTTTCTGACATCCTTTAGTTACTATCACCTTTAATACTAATAGACATGATATATAGAAGACACTGCCTATAAAAATATGTAATTCCATTTTTTAAGTGAAGGTCTGGTTATGTAGCCCAGGCTAGCCTAGATTACAGTCCTCCTGAGTGCTGAGATTGCCGGCCTGTGCCCCAACCTGACCTGACTATGTGCCTCATTTCAGGGAACAGTGTGAGTCTCAAAATAACCAAAGCAGCTCTTTGACCTAACAAAAATAGAAGCTATACTAAACCTTTCTCTTGAGGTCTAACTGGGTTTAAGTTCTCAGTTAAGGAAGTCTTTAAGAACCCATTGGTGCTTTTTTTTTTTTCCACTTCGCTTCAGCTCCCTCAGGGTGAATGGATGCGTTCTTGTTGCCTAGGGCAAGCTTGTGCAGCTGCCGCCAGGAGCAGTCCAGAGAGCAGAGAGTCTACTCCAGATGTAGCAGGAAAGACCCCGCTTCTACTTGACAAAAATGATTTCAATTAGGGACCCCCCCCCCGCCCCGCCCACCTTCCCTGTTTCACTGGAGCAAAAATGTTATTGGCACATGGGGAAATCCTCGGACACCAGATAACATGCTCGGCGTGTGGGGCACCGGTACTTGGAACGCTCCGAACCCCGGCTTTGATCCTGGGCGATATTTTTCTCTGTTATGTCACAGAGGTCACCTGGCTCATGTGTGACAAACTGCCTGTATAAGTCACGGTGCCACTGGCAGAGATTTGTAACCGTGCCCCTGGTCCATTGCCTTTGAGTTATTTCACAGGCCCACTGCTTTACATTTACACTCTGTCGGAAGATGAACAGGGGACGCGAGCGAAATCAAGGGCAGGGGCTCATCCTGAAGGACAGGGGGAAACAGGTGGAAGGTTAATGGCCCTGGAGCGATTCCACAAGCCTCTCAGGCTTGATATATGGGCCTCGGGCCTAAAACGGGCATTGGCTTTCAAAGATATATTATTTCATTTGAGGAGAGGCACTCCGGAGTTCCTGCATTTGTCTCCTGATAGATGATCCTCTGTCCACAATTGGTTATGGCGTGTGAGTTTTCCTTGGGCCTGCTCCCCTACATAAAAATTTTGCTGAGCCCTCCAACCTCTCCTTGCCTTTAAGAACCAGACAAGTGCAAGCTCCTTGGCAGGGTATTAGGATTTTGTTGTTACGTTAACAGTTGTTTCCTTCTGAAACGTGAGGCAAGCACCCTGTGAAAGACAATTCTGTTCGTTCAGACACAACTTGATAAGGGTAGCCTTGAAGAGAGAGAACCAAGCATGAGAATTGGAATCCCTCTCATAAGATGGGCTCTGTCTATAAAATTCAGCCTTTTAGATTCCAAAAGTTGCTTGCTTAAATGTGTGTACCAGTCAAAAGGCTTTATATTGTGTGACTTTGGGCATCTCCCCTAAGCTCTGAACCAATGGCTTACTCTTTTTAAAATTAAAAAAAAAAAAATGTTTCCAAAAACTTCAAGGTGCTTTGGAAGAAGGAGAGAGGACCCTTGGAAAAGGATGATTAATTTTCCCGATAAACCAGTGTTCTCCCCAGATAGGTCTCACAGCTGAAATGCTACACAAATGAATCCAGCTGGTCACTAGATGAATGGAGACAGTCGCCTGATTTAACCCGGGTCTCTCAAAAGCCGTGCTACAGAAGACTGTAAAACTTAAAATGATGATAATAATAATAATCAAGTCTCAGCCTCCCAGGGTTCACAGGGTTAATATTCATGAAAATATTTGGAATTCTAATAGGCTTCAATTTATAGTATTTTGAAATTAATTATTAACCTGGTTTGGGGTGTGTACATAGGAAGGCTTTGACTTTATAATGCTTGATAAATGCCATACTAGCCTTCCCTGAGATAATGCTTGTTTTTATGGCCAGCATTAAGGGAAAACGAGCTCCATAAACTCACTATCTAAACAAAAGCTGTTTTTTTCATTTCTGTTCTTTTCGTGTTACACTGCCCTTGTGTCTGAGTTCCCACACCACTGTGTGAGGTATCAAAATTCTATTCGAAAAGATTTTTAACCTGAACAGCTTTGTCAAAAACAAATTCTTCACCTGGAAAAAAACTTCCCATTTTCCATTATCATTACGGACTTGTCGGTACTTATCTTTAAGAGGTAATATTAGACAAGTCTGATAATGAGTTGCAATATGAATTGATTCTTGAATGTGTGGGAATGCTGCACATCAAATTATCAATACTTTATAAGAAACCTTTATCACAGTCATTATTTGTATGAAATCAAGACAAGGGCTATGGAAGCAACTCAGAGGGAGTGAGCTTGCCTAGCATCTTCTAGGCTCTGGCTCCATCCTCAGCACTACGGGAAGAGGAAAAAAAAAACTAACTCGGGTCCAATTCTTAGCAGAATGAGGCAGCATCTGGCTGTTGGCTTCTTTTAGTAATGAAGATGTTCTTTTCTTTTCCTCTGGAATATTGCCAAGTAGAGGTTAGCTCAGAATCAGGAAGGCTGGAAAGGCATGCTTAGTACCTGGGGGGGGGGGGGGGAATGGAATACATTTTAAATGAAAGATTCTTAATCCCAAATTGTATGGAGTTGAACCAGGGGTGCTGATAGTCAGGAGTCTATGCTCCTACTTGTTGCTTGGATACGTGCATAAAAGGCTGCTAAGGACATCACACCAACAACTCAGAGCACCACAGGTAACATTCTCACCGAGGAAAGTGAGGGTCCCAAACCCACACAGCCATGCTTTCCAACCACAGCATGTCCTATGGTTATGTTAGTCTATTATTGGCTAATGACCTCAAGGCTTCTTTGGCTTGTTTGAAAACTTACTGATTTCATTTCAGCCATATTCCCTGTCCCGAATGGTATTTTCAGTCAGTGGAGTCCAGTCCTGTGGGTTAGGTCCACTCCTCAGGCAGAGATCCAACAGAAGAAACCGACAGAGCCGGCTGAAAAGGAAGCCGGTGGAGCGTTAGTAACGCCGCTGTCCCTACATCTGCCAGTCTCCCAGCTCAGATGGACACCTCCATAAATAAGCTGATCCGGAGGAAGCAAACAGTTGCAAACAGCCCCTTAATTGCTCATTTGCAGTTGAGACAAATTGCTAAGTGCAAAAAGGATGTCAAAGCCAATGGAATCTTCATTGAAGAATGAGTTCTTAATACACATAGCTGCTTCTTACTACGGAATTAGAATAACAAATGCACCCAGCATGAAGCCAACATAAACTTGCCTGATTTTCATTCACCCTGAGACCCAGTCGGCTTTCTTGCCTCTAACAGCAACAGACTAGGCATACTTCACACTCTGTTTGTTATTCTATACTGTTCAGTTAATGATATATTTAGGTCTCCATCACACTTTGTATTTTTACACGTAATTACCCATATTAAAAAAACACTCATTAGTGTTCTGTTCCACTGACTTAATTATGCCCCTTAATTAAATCTTGACTAACTGGGGGTCACCGCAGTGTCAGTGGGATTTGTCACTGTTTGTCAGCAGGTGTCTGGTTCCATCTATTACTGGTTTTCCTATGACTTGAATCTATTGAAGAATTGGCTTTTCCCCCCACCTCCTTGCCAGAGGGTTCTCATTGGAGGGAAGGAACAGCACATACATGACAGGCTCCCCCAAAGTGTGTTTTTGTAGGAGGAAATTTTTTGTTTTCATTTGTCTGGAAAAATTTCTTGGATTAGGAGAAAGATGCTGAACACAGAATAGGTTACAACATGCGCTTTTCTTTCTTTCTTTAAGACAGGGTCTCACTGTGCAGTCCTGGCTGACCTGGAACTTGTTTTTGAGACCATGTAGCTTTAAACTCATAGAGATGTGCCTGCCCTCTGCCTCCTGTGTGGTGGGATTAAAGGTTTGCACCACCATGCTTGGCTGATGCGAACTTTTTATGCATTGGTATTTGCATTCATAGTTAGGTATATTGCTCTGAAATTTCTTTGAAGAACAAACACAAAGATTCTTCTCTTAGTGGTCTTTTGAACATCACATTGGGTGTTGTATACCAGCATATATATATATAATTGTTATCTTGAATGTATAGGACATGTCTGGAAGTGTAGTGCAGTGGTAGAATGCTTGTCTTGTAGGCAGGAGCCCTGGGTTCAAACCTCAGCGCTGCAGAGAATTATGAATGGTGGCACACTCCTGTAATCCACACACTTGGGAGATGCAGACAAGACGATCAGAAGTTCAAGGTCTCGCCCCACACGGTGAATGTGATGCTGCCTGAGACCCTGTCTCCCTCCAACACTTACTCCCCACATAACAAAAGGACTCAAACTGAAAAGAAAAAAAAGTCTGCTGTGCATTCAAGTGAATTCATTATTTGGAGGGTCTTCCACATGCAGCTGCTCTGGCTTCCCATTTTACAGTTGAGTGTTTTATGCTCATGGCTTTAGCACATTACTTCAGGGAGACATAATTCCCATGTTTCTGTGTATAATAGGCATCTAATGTTGATCTGAATAATTGATTAGTCCAGGCAGGCTTTTGTCATTAGTTGTCATCTTCTCAACATAACCCCTCAAAACACTGGCTGTGCACCTAAAAAGGTCCTTTATTGAAATTATTAATGGATTTGTTGTTGGTGGCTTTTTTTTGTTTTTGTTTTTGGCTTTTAAAAATGTTCTTATTGCAACACTAGTGATTGAATCCAGGGCCTCATATATGCAAGGTAAGCTCTCTACCTTACCAATTAGTTATATATTTTTACCAATTAGTTATGTTTTTAGCCTTAATTTTTTTTGAAATTACACTTATTAACATAGGAAATATGTTTATAAAGGTAGGTTAAAACTTATGCTATGGTGTGCATCTGGAGGTCAGAGGGTAGCTTGTGGAAACTGATTCTCTTCTCCCACCATGCAGGCCCCAGGGATGGCACTGAGGGTGGCATTTTAATGGTGCATACCTTTATGCACTGAGCTATCTCATCGATGATCCCTATAGTGGTGTTCTGTTTTTGGTTTTTCAAGACAGGGTTTCTCTGTAGCCCTGGCTGTCCTGAAACTCACTCTGTAGACTGGGCAGGCTGGCCTTGAACTCAGAGATCCACCTGCCTCTGTCTCCTGAGTGCTGGGATTAAAGGGGTGCGCCACCGGCTAATTCTAATTCGTGGTTTCCTACATTCTCTGACCACTTTGAAGTAATCTGTAAATTAAATATTAGAGTGTCCATGGATTTCGCGCCAATTCAAATGATGAAATAAAAAAATCTTCCTGGAGGATTCCAGTCGCCCCTAATTGTTGCTGATCGGGAAAGATCGGGCCCTGTATCACAAAGCAACAGTGAGCACATACCTCCTTCCTTGTCATAGTTTAATGACCATAGGGTTGGCCAGATTTTCTCTTCATTTGTTTATCTTTTTGATTTATTTGTTTTTGTTTTTTTTTTTTTGAGGTGGGGTCACCTCAAGCTGGCCTCACCCTGGCTTTCAAGCTGGCCTCACCCTGGCTAGGTATCCAAGGCTGGCCTCTTATGATGGAGATACAGGCATGCATAAACACATCTGGCTTGGCCATTTATTCTCTGGGTTCTGTATTTCATGTAATAAAGATCAAGCATCAGTTGTATCCACACTGTGTTTTCGAGCTTGGAGATTGCACATAGGAAGCCTAGACATGCTACTTGCACATTTCATCTCTATCAGCAACTGTAAGTCTTTTAGATAACTGTGCCAGCGAGGTTGAACCCTTTTCTAAGTTGGCAAACAGCCTAATCGACGGCGTTTCTGCTTCCTCTGCTGAGGCATATGACACCTTGTGATGTCTCACCGCAATGTTTGAGGAGTTGAAGCTTTTCCTGCCTGCGCTCAGGGCTGGTTTATTTCTTCTTTTCTTGGTTAGCTGGTTGGTGTTTGCTTCTTCATTTTTCTTTGTTGGAGAAAGGGTCTTGCTGTGTAGCCCAGGCTGGTCTTCCTATCCCAGCCTCCCAAGTGCTGGAATGTCAGGCATGTGCCACTATGCCTTGTATTAGGGTCATTTTCTGAAAGTCATAGTGAAAGGGAAAAATAAACAATAATGCTTGAAGGAGAAATAAAATTTCATTTGTGCATGTGACTGTGCGTGTATGTGTGCTTGTGAATGCATGTGTGTATCTGCATGGTGTGTGTGTGTGTGTGTGTGTGTGCGCGCGCACTTGTACATGTGAGCACACACACCTGTGCTTGAGCACCATGATGTGGGTGTGAAGGACAGAGGACAAGCTTCAAGAGTCGATTCTCTTCTTATACCTTGTTGAGGCAGGTTCTCTCTCGTTAGCTAGCTGGTTTGCCTTGCTTTAGGATGCTGGGATTGCAAATGTCCACCACTGCATCTAGCTTCTTCTTTAAAAAATGATATTTTAAATGTTGGCTTTGGGGATCAAACTCAAGTTGTCAGGCTTCGAGGCAGGCATTTGACCCACCGAGTCACTTCACTAGCGCCCCCCCCCCCCCCCTTTAATGATAAACACTTCGTTTTTTTTTTTTTTTGAAACAGATTTTCTCTTGTACCTTTGGCTGTCCTGGAATTTAGAGATCGCCTGCCTTTGCCTCCCAAGTGCTGAGACTAAAGGTCTGCACCACCACGCTATGAATACCTAGTTTATAATTTAAAGCGAACTGATCACAAAATGGTGGAAATATGAGAATAGACAATTGAGGTGGTTTCACTTGTCCTTTTTTAAATATTACACTTATTTATTCATTGTGCATGTGTGGGGGCACATATGCCAAGGTGCACATATCAAGATGGTATGTGAGTTTGGCAAATTCATTTAGGGTTGTCATTCTTGGGGATAAGCACTGTACCCCACTGAGCCACCTAGACAATGTATTTTAAAGTTGATAGACTCTAAGTGAATATTTTCCCATTACGTAGGCTTTCAGAGAAATTTCTGTCTTGTGTAATCCTCAGAATTGTCTATTATGTTTATCAAATAGCGAGTTATATTATGCAAGTTAATATAACAGTGCACTAATTTCTTGGTAGTAACCTCTCTAATTTAGTTGATAACACAAGAGTAATAAGCATTTCTAGTGTAAAAAAATGCCGTTCTGGATAGAGTGCACTCTATAGCTGTGAGATATAAGAAACAACCTTGCTTACATTGGAGGACCAGGTTTTCTAGGCACAAAATCATGATGTGGCTGAACGCTACTAAATGGTAATCAATATGTAATAAAAGGTCCATCCTAGGATGCATTCAGAGAGCTGTCTTAAAACTTGAGAGTCGGGCAGAGGACCTGCCTGGAGTGGCCCCCGATTCATGAGAAACCCTCCTTGCTTGTACTGGTAGTCCCTGGGGTGGGAGTGGCCACACATCCTTTCCTTGTTGTAGGTTATTAACTCAGCTGTAAAACGTGTTGTTAACCTCTTTCAGAGATCTTATGGGGATTAAATGACTTAACACAAATCAAGTTCCTGGTGGATAGCATATATTCAAGAAACATCAGTTTTACCTGGGTGCTGTTTGGTCTACCCAACAAATGCTTGATGTTAACTCAAGGCCCTGAGTACAGCTCATTGGCTTCTGCCATACCAGAGGGCTCCTGGTTTGGAAATTGGGTGTTTTTAAAGCCCAAATCCCACACATGGCATCTATGTGTGCATAGTTTAGCAGAATTCTGAGACATCGTGAGTGGGTGGCTGTCTCATTCCTCTAGGGTCTGATGTAAGGTAAGCTAGTCACCTCTGCCGGGGAGAGGGTGGAGGGAGTGGAGTTTTTACTCAGGAGCAGTGTGTGTATCTGTCTACCCATCCAGAAGTGGAGATACTGAATCCCTGCTTGGAAGTGGGGGAGAAAATGAAAAAAATGGAAAGAGCCACCAGAGGACATATGATTCATTTATTGTTAAGAGCCTTTTAGCCTTTCTTTTATTAGTATGCCAAACAAGTCTTATTTATGCCAAATAATTAAGTCTATTATTAATGGAAAGGTATGAGGGCGGGGAGAGAATGAGTTCCGGAAACTTTTTTAGAACTGAAAAGCTTGCTAATTACCTTACAATATGGCAAGTGTATTCAATAATAGAAGTCCCGTAAAGGACGGTCACATCGCAGCAAACTCGTGTCTTTTTTTTTTTTTTTTTTGTCTGTAACCCTGACCTAGGTTAAAATTGGGGACATACAAACAAAGAAAATTTTTAGACTCTGAGGTATCTGGAGGGGCTTTATTGAGTGGCGTCCGTCTCCTATGTAGGCTTTGGAATTGTTGGCTAGGACCTCCATTAGCTGTCCAGCATTTCTGTGTCCAGCATCTCTGTGTTCCCATACTCTACGCATTTAGCTCTGCGATTGTGATTTGATCATATCATTCACAGCATTCCAGTGCATGTACAGAAAAACCTCAAAACACCCCAACTAGGCAACACACCATCCGTATCTTCTTCCTGCCCCCAGACCAAAGCTGATTTTTGACCAACTGAAGTCGAGCTGCAAAGTATTCCAGCTCACAGAATCTGGTCCAGGCGAAGGTTACCATTGCATCCTTTCTCCCAAGCTCACACATTTGTGTCCCCAACCCTTGCTCATCACCGTTTGTCCCATAACCCAAGCACAGAGTTTTGAACCTCGTAGTCTCTAGAACTCATTTATGATGATTGGAAATGATTGAGATGGATTTAAAATAAATAGGGGTCCTCAAATCTTTTGATCTCAAGATGTTTGGCATTTTTGAAAACAAACTAATCTCCTCCCCCTACCAACTTGGTGGGTCTAGGGATAGAATTAATGTCTTCCACAGGCTGAGTACTTGCCGTACAACCCCCCAGCTACACCCCCAGCTGTGTCAGTTATGACTATCAAATTAATGTATCGAGAGTTAAAAACAGAATCCCCAAAGCACACATTCATTCCATTTGCCACCGGAGTGATGCTGGCATTACATCCGCAGCCTCGAGGTACTCCCGAAAGGTGGAGGGTCGGGAGAGTTGAGAGAGCAAATGACATCTTCGCTATAATCGAGAAAATAGTTTTAACCTCTTGTGCTCTCCGACCAGACTTAGAAAACCACTCTCTTAAATATTATCACTCTTATGATAACTACTCTTTCATGTGGATCAAAGTCTGAGAAAGTTTGATACCAACCCCAAATAGTTTTCTTTCTGTCTCAGGTTTTCTTTTTTGGAGAACTGGGGTAGAACCTAGGGCCTTGTTCATGTCCTGCACTGAACTTCGTAGCCAGTTTCCATTTACTGTTTTTTTTTTTTTTTTTTT
>CABHPP010001362.1:26596-38719 GCA_902168425.1 Peromyscus attwateri
ATTTGAACTGAAGAGCTATTTCTCCAGCCTCCCATTTACTGTTTTAAAATGGCGTCTCACTAACTTAATTGCAATCATTTTGCTCCAGTCTTCTGAGATGAGATGATAGGTTTGCCTCACCAGGTCTAGCTTCAACTTTGGAGGTTTTCAAGTCAGCTGAATAGTGAGGAGAACACAGGAAGGAACAGAAACCCTTATTGGTACCCTAGCTCTTCTCAGAATGGGGTTCTTTGGCTGCACTCCTGACTCAGGGTGGGAAGAGGTACATATGAAGTATGCAGGGGAGCATTGATATTTGTTTCAGGCACTAGCTATTGGCACAGAACATCTTAGGAATCCAGCCATCATTACTTCCCCAGTACAGGTCACTACACACGCACGCATGCGCGCGCGCACGCACAGAACAGAGAAAGACCCTTTGGAGTATGATGGAATTTCTGAAGACCTTCCGGTGCCACCTTGCCCTCAGCCACCTTCTCAGTTTCCTTTAAGGGCTAGCAGGTCTCAATGGACTTATGTAGCTGAAGTCAGGGTCTGTCTGAGTTCCTCTGACAACTAGGGTTTCTGATTAACTCCCAGGACGGGTAAGAGAATTAATCAAGGAGATCGTGTCCAAAGGAAAGCCTGGAATTATTGCTTTGAAAGTGATTTTATACTTGAGCCCAAGTTTTGTCTCAAGTCATATTTACACTTTAGCTCAATTAACCCTCACAGCAACATATCAGTATTACTTAGAACTTTCCAGAAGTGGGAATAAACAAAGGCTCCATTGGCTCTGTTGTCTGTCCAACTTCACACTGATTATCTTAGCCCCTGAAGGAGCCTGGATTTGTGTCCACTATCTGATCCCACAGTGGTTACCCTTAACTGTTGAGCAAATGACCTTCATCTCTATTCCTGTGCCTCAAATGTTAGTGTATGAACACAACAACGTGGTAGACCATGCTCACATATGCACATGTGGGGTTGTTGTGGCTTCCTGCAGATTTTTATTCAAAATGGGGTGCATCAACCATCAGCACTGGTGGACTGCTCATTTTGTTAAATATGCATTGTCCCACTGAGGTCTCAAGATGGAGTAGGTGTATTAGGCTCTGAGAACACAGATTTGTTTGTTTGTTTGTTTGCTTGTCTCTTTGCTTGTTTTTCAAGACAAGGTTTCTTTGTGTAGCCTTGGATGTCCTGGAACTAGCTCTGTAGACCAGGCTGGCCTCAAACTCACAGAGATCCACCTGCCTCTGCCTCCTGAGTGCTGGGACTAAAAGCATGTGCCACCACCGCCCAAGTGAGAAGCATGGCTAGATCTGTCTAAAGTTTTAAGAGAGAATTACGTCAAGCAGTCCTTTTCCTGCCAAGAAATATATGGTACCTTACCTGTAAAAACAAAATGAGAAAATATACTCTTAAAATAATAACTTTATTTATGCATTTGTGACATCATAATTACGGGCATGTTCTTTATGACCTCCTCATGTGTAAAGACAGGGTATATTTTCAGTAGTCATCTTTGAGGTCGGCTTGCAGTGTGCTTTATTAAAAGCAAGCGAACACTGAAGGTCCCCATGCAAGATTGTGGTTTGTGGGAGAGTCTAATTTGTACTAAGGAGCAAAGGTCATGTGGAGGAGCTCATCAATGCACTCACTCCAGGATGAGATCAATCTCCATACTTCACCATATTGATCCGAGGGCTCATTGGTACTCGCCTCCTTGAACTGGTTGGATGGCGTGTGAATGGAGACGGATAGCTCTTAGCCTGAGGATTCTATCAGGGAGGATGCTCTCGCTCTCATTTAGGCAGCCTGTCTGTCTCCTAGCATTAGAATCTTCTTGTTTCAGGAGAACTTGGAGAAAAGGGTATAGCAGAAGAGCTTGCCTTTCTACTGCAGACAGAGAGAGTTCTTTTTTTCTGAAAGATGTCTCTGGAATGCCACTTCTGATGTCAGATATGAAAAAGAGCCTCTTAGTCCTTGGTCATCAGAACTTGGAGAAAAGAGTACTGTAGCACTCGTTTAGAGAGGCCGTGTGGGTGGGAAAAGGACGGGGAGGGTCACACTAAACCCAGCTTGAAGATGGAGAGTGTCTTCATTCTCTAAGATTCCAAGTCCTGGTGCTTTTTCTGTTCCACCCGTGGAAAGGCAGATGGCCCCACTGAGGAGGAGGAGGATATAGTTTGCTCTTTAGCCAGACTCTGCTTCAGTCCCTTTGAGCCATTGGAATGATGTAAAGATATCTGAGGTCTTTGGTCTGAGTAGCCATGTTTGGGCTGCTGCTGCTGCTGAAAAAATGCACGGACAGGCCAGGCTCAGCTGATGCAGGACAATGCTGTCATGGTGCAGCTAGACTTGGACTGGGAGCTGGGTCAGGTCCACTGGCAGATCATTGTTAGGTGCTCTCTCCCGTGGGGGAGCTGCGATTATTACTGCATATCCTCTATGGAACGGTCTTGAATCATCATAAAGACTTTAAAATACTCTTTGATCGGGAAGAGTCCCAATTGATCATAATTACAAGTACTAGAGACCATTTGCTTTCTAAATTGTGTGTCATGGCCCTACCACAGAGAAGACCTTTCAAAGGCAAATTATTAAAGATGTTAAGAGAGTCTGAGCATAGTGATACTTATTTGATACTCCGGTGTTCAAAAACCCTACCTATTCCACAATGCTGTTTAACACATACATACAATAGAGTATGAGCAGCTGTATGAAAATTTGGGGTGGGGTGTGGCAAGGGAGGTGTGTCTTGCCCACAGTAGACAAACACCCCACCGCTGAGGTGTATCCCCAGTCCTTGGTGTGTGAAAACAGAACCGTGTGATGGCTGCATTATGGTCATCTTCCCCATAGATCTTTATCCACACAATGTTGAAGCCATTGGCTAGTTAGTTATTCAGTTTGGGAGTAGGGAGGCCAGCTCCAACCTGCTCCCACCTATCAAAGGGTTCTTGGGTGGAAGAGAGAGGAATGAGAAAATATTAGATAGAAAGATAGACCTAGATGAGGAGGAGAAAGACAGAGACACAGGATAGCTTCGGGAGGGCCTGGGTCAATACCCAACAGCCCAGAGGTTTATTCAAAAGGACTTTTTTTTTTTTTTTTTTGGTTTTTCGAGACAGGGTTTCTCTGTGTAGCTTTGCGCCTTTCCTGGAACTCACTTGGTAGCCCAGGCTGGCCTCGAACTCACAGAGATCCGCCTGCCTCTGCCTCCTGAGTGCTGGGATTAAAGGCGTGCGCCACCACTGCCTGGCAGGACTTTTTATAATATGCCAAGGGGAGAGGCAAAAGATCTCCCCCTTACAAGGTCAAAGCACACCATACAGCCAAGTATAGACCCTTCCAAATACCTGGCAACCACACCTGTGGTCAAATCATTCTATTATGCAGCCCTGCTGGGTAAAGCAAGCTCAGGTTCTCTGACCTCGAGTAATTTGGGCTCCCACAATTCAGCTTCATGGCTTGACTGAATTACCTCCTTGCTCATTATAAATCAGCTAGCCCACTCCAACTAAGCAGCCTGCCAGCTCTCCCTGGGGATGCACTGACCAGCACAGCATGGATGAACAGGCGTGTGCACGAGAAGCCCCTGGGGACCACACAGCTCTGTCTCCGGAAAACACTGTCCCCCCAGTAACTGTGTATGTACGTGGAAGCTATAAACAGTGTCTTCCTATTAATAGCATACCTGTTTTCGTGGAGCCGTACACCAAGCAAATTCCTACTGTATGAAACCCAGAGGAATACGGTTTTCTCCATCCCCCCTTTTTTGAGAGGGAGCAAGGATTCCATCCCTATGAGAAAACCATTCTTTATCACAACCAGTAGTTCTCTCCCTTTTTACACGGGAACTGGTGGGAGTGTGGGACTCCTTGCTCTCTATTCAGCGACCTCTGTTGCAGTGTGTATTCCGTATACCAGGGTATCTGCTATTCATAAACTAGGAGGTCTTGTCGGGCTCTCTTTCTTTACTGCATTCAATGACAAACACAATAGTTGTACATTTTATTCTTTCTTTCTATCTGTCTGTCTGTCTGTCTGTCTTCTATCTATCTATCTCTTTGTTTTTTAAGACAGGATTTCTCTGTGTACTCTTGACTGTCCTGGAACTCACTTTTTAGAGCAGGCTGGCCTCAAACTCACAGAGATCCACCTGACTCTGCTTCACAAGTGCTGGAATTAAAGGCATGCACCACCACCACCACCTGGCAGTTTCAGTTTTTTTTTAAGAGTGAGTAAAGGAAATACCTAGAAATATGAAAAATGAAAGGCATTGGCGTGGGTTAAGCTACAAGATCCTTCTTTGCCTCATAGGGATGTGTTCAGTGGGCATTCCTCTGTCTTCTGGATGGGTTTGTACTGGATGAGTGTTGGGAAGGGAGCTGGCAGCATACAGACTGCAGGTTCTTTTTAAAATTAATTTTTAAATTCTTTCTACATATTTATTTACTTGTTTTGGAAGGGGGGACATGTACTTTACATAGCACCTGTATGGAGGTCAGAGGACAACATGAAGGAATTGGCCCTCTTCTTCCACTGTGTGAGTTTGGGGACTGAACTGAGGTGGTCATCTGGGTTGGCAGTGAGCACTCTTACCCCCTGATCCAGCATGTTTTTCTCTAAGTCAGTGGTTCTCAGCCTTCCTAATGCTGTGACCCTTTAATACAGTTCCTATTGTTGTGGTGACCCTCAACCATAAAATTATTTTTGTTGCTACCTCATAACTGTAATTGTGCTACTCTTATGAATCATAATGTAAATATCTGATATACAGGATGTTTGATATGTGACCCCCATGGGGGCTACAACCCACAGGTTGAGAACCACTGTCTTTAAGATGTAACTGAAACAATATGAAAATAGAGATCATGGTAAATAATGCTCTTAGGCATATTTACAGAAGAGCTAGGTATGAAGTAGCTAAAATCACCTTAAAATCACTGCCTTGAGCATGTACAGGATCTTTCTTCCGTAACTGGCAGAAGTAAGAAGTTGATTGAGACTTGTGTTTGAGCAGTGTGTTCATGATAATAGCGACCCTGCTTTAGGTCTAGGCCCATCATTGGAGGTTTGGGGTCTACACTTCTCTGTGCCAAGCCACAAACAGCTCAATGGGACGCTGGTTGGACATAGCCACTAGAAGTCTACTTATAGGTCTTCTGCCATTGAGAGGACTGGTCCTTCCAGTGAAGACTCACTCTGGTACTGTCTTAGACACTGTTCTGTTGCTCAGAAGAAACACCATGACCAAGATGTCTTATAAAAGAAAGCATTTAACTGGGGAGTGGCTTACAGTTTCAGGGGTTTAGTCCATTATCACCATGGCAGGGAGCCTGGCGGCAGGCATGGCACCGGAGCAGTAGCTGAGTGCTACATCCTGATCAGCAGGCAGAAAGAAAGGGGGGGGGGGAAGGATAGAGAGGAAGGTTGAGTGTGTGCCTGGGCCTGGCATGGGATTTCGAAACCTCAAACCCTACCCCAGTAACATACTTCCTCCAACAAGCCCACACCTCCTAATCATTCTGATCCTTTCAAACAGTGCCACTTGTGACTAAGCATTCCAATATATGAGCTTATGGGGACCAGGAAGCTAGGATCCTCACTGAAGCAACGGGGCAGGGCTAAAGATGGTTTCACATGGTTGCTGGCGGAGTGCTGCCCAGTCTACCGTGACGGTGAAAATCCCATTCACTTCCCTATGGGGGTCTTTGTAAGTTACTAGTAAAGAGACTCCAGGGTCAAATTAAGTTCTTACTTGCCTAAAAATACTGAGACAAGAGTCAAGTTATCTCTTTACTACTTAATCACATAATTAAGTTTTGGATTTTCAGAAATAAGACAGTGTATCCTTTTATCAGTTTCTGCATTTGCATGCTGTCATTCCAAGGAAAACTCCCCATCTTCCTTCAGAGCATAAAGCCATACCCCTGTGGGATTAAGCAAGCAGCAGTCCTCCATCCTCAGCTGCCTTCACAGTCCTCCCCCAGGTGGAGAGCATGCGAAGTCCTATTATTTGGTATCTGCTCTTGCAACTTTCCAAAGGTCTCTATTTCCCAAACCATAAATGTCCTTACATTTGAAATAGAGAAATTATACATCACTGTTAACGTATTTCCTTGTGGGAAGTAACTTGGCACATTTTTAGTCAGCTTTCTATCACTGAGACAAAATACCCCATACAATGTGCTCAGTAGGAAGAACCATTTATTTTGGCTCACCTCTCAGAGGTTAGAATTGGGGTCAAGCCTATTCACCTTTGGACCCTTGGCAAGGTGATGGTACACAGAGCTATGGGAGCTTACAGTGGAGGAGACTGTTCACCTATGATCATGGGGAGGGGCACAGCTGAACAACCCCTTCAAGGGATATTGACATCCTTCCCTTAGGTCCCACCCCACCAAGATCCCATCACTACCAGTGGCACCATCAGGTGTGAACCAAACCCTTAGGCCATGGAGGAGTCTCTGAGGAACATGTAAGACCCCAACTGTAACAGTTAAGAGTTTTAAGGCTAAAAACAAGAAGGCTGCTCTTTATTTCTCTATGACTAGTGTAGTTAAATTGCACTCAGGTGGGATGCCCGGATTCCTCTGCTGTTTCATGCACCTGTAGTCAGTGTACTGAAATTATAGCCCACCCATCCTGAATTTCTTCTGCAAAACGAAATCATTGACCCAGAGGTAGTTACTAGATCCTTTTGGTCTTGAGCAAGTAAATACTAGTTAAGCACAAACTGTGACGATGGACTAGGACCAGGGTATGACTCAGCATAGAAGATTTCGGGTCAACACTGAATCTGAGCGGTAAGTGTTGGCTGAGGCCATGCATACTGCCAGTCACAGGGAGTTTTCATGGGAACTATTTAGCATTAGTGTGCTATGTTTAGAGTACCAGGATAGATATTTCTAGATACACCCTGTTGAAAAACTTTTAGCAAAGCAAAAATTGTTTGGTTTGCCTAGAAATGACCTTTCGGCACCTTGAGATCCAACTTCCAACCCTGGAGCTCTTGGCCCATGCCAGGCTCTTCTGTGAACCCCTCCATCTCTGGGGGTCTCTGAAGACACAGAGCAAGCCTACATTTGGCACTGTGGTGACCTGAAAGAGGAATTTGAGTAACGTGAAGGGACAAATCCTGTTGTGTATTCCTGGGGAACTTGAAAGGAAAATTCTCCTAGGAATGTTTGTGCCCAGAGAATTCCCATCACTGAATAGTCCCTAGGGACTGTGGCTTCACTTCTGTCCCAATTTTAGTTGTGTTTTTGGCAAGAGATATTTAGGCCACTGGGTCCCCCCCCTTTTTTTTTTTTGGCTAACTGCCTGATTGAAGCAGTCAGCCAAAAGGGACCAAGGACACGTTAGCCTCTCAACACCTTTTTTAAAGACTGAAATGCATTCTGGAAAGGACGATTAAGTGACTGTAGAGGGCACAGAGTGTGCTCTGTAGAATATCATCCGTCTTGTCTCTCCTCCACCTTGTCATCTCAAGGACCTCAACTGTGTTTTTCTGTTTCACAAAGAATGGAACAGCCAGAACTTTCTTCCATTCATGATCACTCTAAGATACTACATGATGGGCTTGTCACCTCCCTGGAATTCTCCCCTGCCTGGTGGCATGCTTATTGTTAAGACAGTGACTAGAAGGGAGGACTGCAGACATAAGTTCATTACCTGATTATGAAGATGTCACCATATTCACAAATCCTTTCTTGACCGTGTAAGGAAGCCAACAGAAAATACATCGTCTTCTTCCAGGATCTCTATTGCTGTGATAAAACACCATGGCCAAAAGCAACTTGGGTTTACGCAGTCATTCTTAGGAGAGACTGTTTTAAAGCAGACTTGCTGATATCTGATGTTCTTGCTCCTACAATGTTTCTGACCCTCCTCCCCAGATGTTCCCTAAGCCACACATGCAGGCGAGATGATACTGATGTATCCATTGGGACTGTGTTCCCTGTGATCCGTTGAGCTCTGCATTGTGTCCAGTTTTGTTTTGGAACGTGCCAATATAAATGGACGGGCTAACATGAAAGGGAAATGTTCATGGGATTCCACACCTAGACAAAGAATGAGAGGCAACTAATGATGTTTGCAGAAGCAGAATTAGCCTCTCCTAGGGATGAGCCCCTGTATTGGCTATCCAGTACATAAGGGTCAGCCCTGAAATCATAGCCACACAAACCATAAAAATGGACCAGCAGGTTGTTTGGTGTGTGTCTCTGTATCCACATACATATACATGCATGTAATAAAAAAGAAAGACTGTCAGCTGGAGTGGGATTCATGAGAAGGGACTCCAGTCAGGGTAACTGGGAGTAGCTGGAGAGAGAAAAGTAAGGTAATTCTATTTCAATTAAAAATAATTTTTAAAGCCACTTGAGGAAGAAAGAGTTTATTTCAGCTTGTAGTCCATCATACAAGGAAGCCAGGGCAGGAACTCAAGGCAGGATACCTGGAGTTTGGACCTGAGGTAGAGGCCATGGAGGAGTGCTGCTGCCAGCTTCCTTCTCATGGCTTTCTCAGCCTGCTGTCTCACAGCACCCAAGACTGCCAGCCAGGGGTGGCACTGCCCACAGTGAGCTGGGCCCTCTCACACCAATCATCGGTCAAGAAAATGCACCACAGGCTTGTCCGTAGGTTAGTCTAGTGGGTCCGTTTTCTCAACTGAGGCTCCTTTTCCCAAAATGACTCTAGCTTGTGTCAAAGTGACATCAAACTAGCCAGCATGTCTCCTTACATGGCATTTCCTGCTTACATATCATCTTCTGGGACAAACAGGTGAGAACATTGCTTTAATTACACACTGGATTTCTGAACGGAAGAATAGGAGAATTGGTAGTAGCCACCAATGCCATTATGCCTAAGCAAGGAAAAGCTCCACAGGGGATTTGGTATCTGTCTACTATATCCATCACCTGAACTTTCCCTTTTATTTCACTTAGCATCTCAATTCTTTTCCTTCTTTACCTGTGCTGTGTAAGGTCCTGTTATGTGTTTTTCCCTGGTTTACGCGCATCTCTTTTGGGGGAAACATTGACTAAACACAGCTGGAGTTCAGCTCTGGGTTCTTTGTCAAAAGTCACAGCCCTGACTTGGAGCTCCTTGGCCCTGGGTTCACACACTGTTTTGTGCACCAGTTGACAAGACCAGGTCTTGTTTCATCTATTCTTTTTAAGTTCTTAACGTAAGAACCTGGTCTATGCCCGGCGGTGGTGGCGCACGCCTTTAATCCCAGCGCTCAGGAGGCAGAGCCAGGAGGATCTCTGTGAGTTTGAGGCCAGCCTGGTCTACAGAGCGAGATCCAGGAAAGGCGCAAAGCTACACAGAGAAACCCTGTCTCAAAAAACCAAAAAAAAAAAAAAAAAAAAAAAACAGAAAAAAAAAGAACCTGGTCTACAAATTGAGTTCCAGGACAGCCAGGGCCACAAAGAGAAACTGTCTGGGGGTGGGGATGGGGGACCAAACCAGGTCACATATTCATGAAGTCTTCAGGGTACCCAGAATATGCTGTTTAGTTTTATTGCTGATTGTGAATGTGTTTATAATCTGACATGATAGTGGTTTTAGGTTAACTAGTCCCTATCTTTTTTTAAGTTTCAATTTAAGTATATGGGTGTTTTGTCTGCATATATATGTCTTCACACCAGAAGAGGGAATTGACTCATATACAACTGTAGACAATTGTGAGCTGCCATATGAATACTAGGAATTGAACCCTGGTCCTCTGGAAGAGCAGCCAGTGTTTTTAACCACTGAGCCATCTCTCCAGCCCCACTAACTAGTCCTTGTTTTTAAACAATCCTTAATACCATTTCCATGGAACAGTGGTTCTCAGTCTCACTATTGGAGATACATATCAGATATTTACATTGAGGTTCATAACCGTAGCAAAATTGTAGGTATGAAGTAGCAATGAAATAATTTCCTGTTTGGGGGTCAGCACAGCCTGAGGAATTTCATTAAAGCATCACAGCATTAGGAAGATTGAGAATCACTGTGAGAGGGTCAGGGGCTTGGTAGAGAATGGAGTTTTAAGAGTGTGTGCATGCGTGTGTGCGCACATGAGTGAGTGTGTTTTTATATGCATTTTAAATGATTTATTTTATTTTATTTTATGTGCATTGGTGTTTTGCCTGCATGTATATCTGTAAGGGTGCCAGATCTCCTAGAAACTGAATTACAGACAGTTGTTAGCTGTCATGTGGGTGTATGGAATTGAACCTGGGTCCTCTGGAAGAGCAGCCAGTGCTCTTAACTGCTGAGTCATCTCTCCAGCCCCTCGTGAGTTTTTAAAAATGATTTAAGTGTATAGGTATTTTGCTTGTATGTATGTCTGTGCACCACTTGCATGCCTGGTACCCACGGAGGTCAGCAAAGGGCATCAGAATCCTTAGGATCTGGAGTTACAGGTGGTTGTGAGCCACCATGTGGGTGCTGGGAACTGAACCCAGGCCAGTGCTCTTAACCACTAGGATATCTTCTCAGCTCTCATGCAGAGGTTTTGAGAAAGGATGTCTCTACATAGCCCAGGCTGAACTTGAAGCTAAGCCTCTGGAGAGCTGGAATTACAGGCATTCCCCTGTAATAACTGATTTGAATACGTGTTTCTGAATAGTGATATTTAATATTTGCATACTCTCAGCAGCCCTATCGATAAAACTTGGAGTTAGTGTCTCTTAGTACTTCACATTTACTCTCTGGAGGGAGCACAATTTTATTGAAAGCAATGCTTCATTAACGTCCCTGGGTACAAGGCATTGGCACTCACAGACAGCACTCATGGACAGTCTGGATAATCCTTGGGAGCACGCGACTAAAGAAAAGTTAACCGTCTTTGATAGAAGTTCACTCAGACAAGTTCCAGACACCCCCGACTTCCTTCCTAGATGACTAGTGAGCTTGCTGAGGGACTCTTCATGGTTGTGAATGTCCACTGTTAGATATTCACTGTGCTTCCCTTAGGGGATCCTGAGATTCAGGACTATGCTATACCACACTGAGTGACTCTGGATGGTGTTCCTTAGTTTTCTGTCCACCGGCAATGTCTTAGACATTGCCTGAGGGCTGCTTCTCTCCTTCACTCTCCATCGCCACTGGTGGGGCCAGCTGGATAGGGAAAGGTACTCTATGACATCCTTTATTCCAGGTTATGGGGTTGCTACACATGGGAGAGTTTTGTTTTGTTTTTTTGACTCTGTTCTCACAAAGGATTATTGTCTATATTTTAATTTTCCAAGTCTATAGACCGTCATGTTTTCAATCCCCAGTTTAAGAATTTAGCAAAAGTCAACATAGATAGGTGAACTTGTTACAAGAGGAGAGTGCAGGTATAACCAGCAGGGATGGAGCTGGTCAGGGAGGAGGATTTCAGAAGGCGGCGGAGTTTTGAATGGCTTCTTGGGGAACTTGTGAGTATCCTTGGGAGAGGTGCTTCTATACTAAGATTTTCTTGGTCACTAAGATCCCGAACTTTGCAATTTAGCACAACCCTATTGCAAAAATTACGTAACTTTTGTCTTCAGTTCCCCATTAGCAAAACAGGGATCATGTTCAGTCGCCTTACCAAGTGCTGTGGGGATTACGGAGTTCACGGATGTAAAGCTTTGTCTTATTGGCTTATTTTTTTAATGTATGAACATAGCTGGGTCTCGTGACACAGGTCTAATCTCAGCCTCATTAGGAGGCTGATGCAGGGGATCTTAATGTTCAATAGCCAGATGAGCTTACAGAGTGAGTTCAGGAATGCCTGGGAAACTTTGTAGGCCCTGTGTCAACTAATCAATCAATTGATTAATCGATCAGTCGATCAATCGATCAATAAATCAATGGAAATGATTGGGAATATAGCTCAGTGGTGGAAAGCTTGTATAGCATACGTGAGACTAAATCTAATACCCAGCACCTCCAAAAACAAACAAACAAACAAAAAAACTTGTGGTCCACAAAGCCCTTTCGTTAGGGTACAGAAAGATGCCTGGATGAGAGCTTGACACAGAATTTGACACCTTGTTTTCCTGGTAGTTGCTATAGCCCAGTGTCCCCACAGGGAGATGACAACAACTAACAGGTGATGCCCCTGAGAGAGCTACAGTGACCTGGGATGATAGGAAGGAGACTTACCAGAAA
>CABHPP010001363.1:0-23238 GCA_902168425.1 Peromyscus attwateri
ATTAATAAAAATTTAAAACATGATATTTATTCAAATTGACTAATTTGGAACAATAAAGAAAATATAAGATAACTAATCCATCCTTGAGGTCCTAAGAGGTTTAGATAGAAAGCAAAAGATATGCAAAACTAAGTAATCTAATTAAACCATGTAATTAATTTTTCCCATCTTAAAACCATCCTGAATTATCATCTGGAGGATTCAAGTCTTTTCCAACAATGAGATGCCCAGTGAAATTACAATTTCATGTGGTCCATTGTTTCACTAATTGTTAGCCAAAAAGAAAGGTAGAAATGTCTCTTTAGAACATCCTTATTCCTACCAGGAATGTAGGTTACAGGGATTGACAGGTGCGGACTGAGGGGTTTTAAGGCCCAAATGTGGACCAGAAAGTGGGGACCTGCAGAAAATTGTCAGTGACAGCTACATGTAGTTGTCAAAACAAGAAAGAGTGAGAGGCCTGGAATGCACTAATTCATCACAGCTGAGTAAATACAGAGAACACAGTAGGAGACAGCTTTTCTCAGGTTCACCCCAAACATTCCTCTCTGGTCATTTGATCCTGGGCTTTCACACCCAAAGCTCTCTCCTAACACTTCCTCCATACTCTACAGGGCTTTGTGAATGCCTGATTGTCCCAGGTTTAGAGTGACTTCTGTTTAACTCTCAGGATCTCCTGACAAGTTAGTTGGATGTCATCTGGAGTCACCACAATTAGGAGCTCCAACAGAGTTCTACAGGCATCAAGGAAGCAGAATATCATCCCATTCAGACAAGTCAGTCTTCATGCCTGCTATTTCCTCTCCTCTCCTTACAGGAGACATAAATTCCAGCAAGGGTACACCTGCCAATTGTCCTTGTGGGCTCACATTGCTGCTCATTTTATGACATTGGAGATAAACTCATGTCTCGGGGCTTTGGTCCAGAACTTTTAAGACTTGTATTGTTGGGGACTGGATACAATCTGAAATGAGATCTGGTGACCTCCTCTGGCATGCAGGCAGAACACTGCATAAATAATAAAAATAAATAAATCTAAGGGAAAAAAGGCTTGTATTGCCAATCACATTCTTGATCATTTTTTGCACTCTTCCCTCATTTGTAGAGATTTGGGCTTGGAAACTTCTTTAAGTACCATTTTTGGATCCTTTCAATCTTGCATTTCTTTTGGATAATCATGGCTGAGTTGAAGATGAAATCAGCATCATCCATCCCACCTCACTGCTATAATGACATTTTCATGGGACTGAATAGGTGGTTCAACACTTGAGAGCACTGGCTGCTCATTCACAGGGCCTGACTTTGATTCCCAGCACCCAGAAGACAGCTCACTGCTGTCTGTAACTACAGGCACCTGGGATCAGACACTCTCTTATGACATACTCTGGTACCTGGCATGTTCTTGATACACACACTGGGAAAACTTATACATGTAAATTACACTTCATTCCTTTTGAAAATAACATATGCATGAAGAAAAACTTTTTCTAAAGTATCGAATCACACACATATCTGTCTTTTTGCCATTTGTATATCTGGTACCCTAGCAGGCCTAAAGAATTCACCACATCTCCTAGACCTAGAAATACAGGTAGTTCTGGGTCATCTGGGTGCTAGGAACCAAACTTGAGTACCCAAGAGGAGCATGAATATTCAGTAAACTTTCCAGCTCCCAAATCTGACATTAAACTATAGATGAAGATGCCAGATTACTTCTTCTGTCTCCTGTCACTTGAAGGTGATGAAAGTTCCCTGTAGATGGCTATCAAAGGATTCAATGAAATTTTATCCCTCTTTGAATGGACGCTCTACTTTGCTTCTTATTTTCATTGTTAACACAATTCCCTTGATGTGAGCAAAGATAACAAACCTGATTTGCTGAAACCAGTCAGTGTCCAGTCAGATTATATAGAAAAAGTTCTATAATTTGAGATATGTCATATATTTTAAGAATTTTATTTGATTTTTTAAAATTTATTTATTTTGGATTTTCAAGACAGGGTTTTTCTGTGTAGATTTGCACCTTACCTCCCTCTGTAGTCCAGGCTGGCCTTGAACTCACAGAGATCTGCCTCCCAAGAGCTGGGATTAAAGGCATGTACCATCAGCGCCTGGCTATTTTAAGAATTTTTTGAGACAGGATACCTCTATAAAGCCATGGCTGTCATGGAACTAACTATTTGAATCAATGTCACCTGAAACCTCAAACTCAGAGATATTGGCTTGTCACTGTCTCTCAAATGCTGGGATTACAGGCATGCACGTCTAAGGCCAGCTGAAATATGTTTTTAAATGTTGTATCTTTAAATCAGAGAATTAAAGGATAACATACGAATTTAAAAGAAATCATCAATGCTGCATTGAACAGTAATACCTCTTGAAATTTTTAATAATAATGTAAACTGGCAAATCATTTCATATATTCCCAATAACTGGGTTACTTGCTTTGTTAACTTTATCCATTTAAAAATGTCTGAACTCTGTCTGGGCGTGTATACCTGTGCCATCACGTGTATGTGGCAGTGAGAGGACAACTTCAAAGTGTCTATTATCTACTTTTCCTATTTGAGTTCTAGAGATGAAACCCAGGAGTCTTCTGGCAGCAAGTGACCTCAAAGACATTTATTTGTATTAAACATTATATAGGTGTGTGCCATTGTGGGAGTGTGCATATGCCAAAGTGCTAATGTGGCACTAAGGGAAAATTTTGTATAGTTATTTGAGTCTTCCAGAGATTGAACTCAAGTCATTGGGCTTAACAACAACTAACTTTACTACTGAGACAATTCTGTGGCCTTCATTTGTGGTTCTGAGAAAGTGTTATGAACAAGAGTTTATTCCTCAGAAGAAACTAACACATTCCAAAGAAAAGGAAAAAGAAAAAAGAGATAGGAGTATATCACTACCATTTGCAAATAGGATCAATTATTCAAATCATCCTGTTTTCCTCTATTATTAGATGACAATCCATTTACAATTTGAAATGAAGACAATATTTTACTGATTAAATATCTCAACTAATTTTATTTGAGGAACAGTAAGACAGCTAAGTAAGAAATATCTGTTCAAGGCTGGGACCTGACCTTGATCACCATATGAAGAGGTCCAAAAGTAGACCCCACAAAGTTTTCTTTCTGTTCCTACATATCTGACATGACCAAAAAAAAAATTAAGGTAACACATAAATAGCAAAAATATATTTTGTTTGTTTTTTTAGTTTTTAATAAATTTGATTGTCATTACGTTATCTGGCCTCTCTGAATAATCCCCTGGAAGGCAGTACTTCAAGATGAAGTGGCAAATAGAAAATTAATGGGGAGATGAAGAAGGATGAAACTTCAAATATTATATACATGTCCATCGCATGTCAAGCTATGTTGAGAATACCGGTGTGGACCATTGCTGTTTGACAAAGATCCAGCATTTTGACATTGCAGATGGACCACATTTCTCCAGTACCTTTTTGCTTTTATTGTTAATGATTCTCACTATTAATGCCTTTCCCTTCAGGGAAATTTGTGCAAGTTTTGGTAAATGATAAAAATATGTACAACGGTAGACTCTCTAAACAAAATAATTATTGGAAACAAATCCCTTCCACTGCTGAACCAGGAATTCCATTGTGCCCTCTTAGTTGCACCAAGAAGAGGAAAGTTAGAGATTTACTAGACACACCTGATCCCAAGGATGAGATGCATACTTTTCACAACCAGAGTCGGAGGTAATTAAAGGCAAGAGTTCAGTTAATAAATAAAGAGAAATTAGAATGGAATGGTATAATGGAAAAGAGTGAGAACTCAGGATCTTCACTTTGGGGAGTGTTATGAGGGGAACAGGCCTATACAGGAAATTTAAGAAATTGTAGTATAGTGTCTGTTCCCCAGAAGAAGTCCTTTTCCCAAGGTCAGGCATTTGGAAAAGGGTCTCCGTTACTTCAGGGAATTGAGGAAAGTGAGGGACGAGTTGCTAAATCATTCTTTCTCTTTATCTGCGGCAGAAAGAACTTGTGGTTCTTTCATTAACATATGGCTGGTGTCTATTATCAAGATCAAGGCTATCTTCCTCAACTATAATTTAAAGCCACACACCAGCTCCTGAGCCTTCTTTTCTCCTTTTTAATCCTACATGTAATTATAGAGTATAAACAATATCTTTTTTAATTGAATGCTGCTGGCAGCCATCTTGATTCACCCTCAGATCATGTCCGTCTCCTCCTTCTCTCTAACCACTGCAGACTCCACACATTTTAGAGGCCTGAACCCCCTCCCAAAGCAGGTCTCCAGGAAAATAAACTATTGAGTACTTGTTATCTTACATTGTTACAGCTCTTGAAGAGAGATGAAAATGATGATTTGGAAATGCACAGGGTATTTAGTGTGTCTTACGCTTTTTTCGATTAAACATTTTAACACTAACATGGTTGAAACATGTTGACAAACAGCACTCATTGGGGGTACATCATCTGCTCTTGTACTTGTACTCAGGTGGCTGACACATAAGGGTCATGAGTTCAAATGCATTCCTGAATAATTATGGATATCACAGCCAGGCTGAATAACAAACAACATCTCAAGGGAATATGTGAATTTATGAAAACTGGCTGGGCAGTAGTGGTGCATGCCTTTAATCACAGCACTTGGGAGGCAGAGGCAGGCGGATCTCTGTGAGTTCGAGGCCAGCCTGATCTACAGAGTGAGTTCCAGGACAAGCTCCAAAGCTACACAGAGAAACCCTGTTTCGAAAAAAACCAAAAAAAATTTATGAAAACCAAAATCAGGAACAAACTCTCAAACACATAGCAATTTGGGGCTATTATGAATAAAGCTTCTATGAACATAGTTGAGCAAGTGAGCTTGTGGAAGGATGGAGGAACATCTTTTAAATATATGACCAAGAGAGGTAAACTGGCTCTCTAGATAGGTCAATTCCTAATTTTTGAAGGAACCACCATATTGATTTAAAGCTGTACAAGTTTCCACTCTCCCCAGAAATAGAGGAATGTTCCCTTTCTTCCACATCCACACCAGCATGTGATGTTTCTTGTGTTACTGATCTTAGCCATTATGAAAGGTGTAAAATAAATCTCAAAGTACATTTTATTATCACATCCTTGATGGTTAAATGTGGAACATTCCTAGAAGTATTCCTCACAATTTTAGATTCCTCTGTTGAGAATTCTGTGTTAAGATCTATACTTGATTTTTATTAGATTATTTGGTTTGTTCAGGTAAAGTTTCCTGAGTTTTTTTTATTATCCTAGGTGAGACAACTGAGAACCACATAGAGAAACATGATATGTACTCACTTATAAGTGGGTATTAGCTGATAATTAAAGAATAATCACAGAACAATCCAGAAACCCAGAGAAGATAAATAAAAAGGACAGGTGTGGGGAGGGATACACAGATCCCCCTAGAAAGAGAAAATAAAATAGATTTTGTGGGTGGATGGGCAGCAGGAATAGGAATGATCAGATGAGAAAGCAAAGGACAGAGGGAGTGAATACATGGAGAGAAGGTTGGAATAAGGAAGATATTAGGGGGCAATGTGAAAACCTAGTGCAGTGGAAATTTCTAGGAAGCTATGAGTGTGGCTGAAGTGAGGACTCCAAGTAATTGAGAATAGAGAACATGAACTAGATACCTTCTGTAACCTCACAAGGCTCCCAGTCGTGGGACTGATAACAATAAAGCCAAAAAAATATTTGAACCACACTTGTCCTGTCTCCATGATATGTTCGGGCAATAGCAGCTCAGGGCTTGCATAATGTCCAACCAATGACTCATGTAATTTGAGGCACAGACCACAAGAGGGAGCCCATGCCCAACACTGCCTGGATGTACAAGAATTGGAAGTTGAATGGCTCAGAGAATTAAGGTAGGACCAAACACAGTCGACTGAAAAGAAAAAGTCAATGAGATGATTCCTAATTCTATTCTACTATAATCAGAGAATGGGCTCTGTTTCACCACTGAACTGCCATCTGAAACTACCTAGTGATTTTCTCTACAAAACACAGATTTTTCACTTCTTTGTTTCTTTTTCACTGGAGACCTGCATGAGTCATCAGTAGTAAACATGCAACAAAATCAACATTTTCTCTAAGAAATCAGCCCATTGCTTTTAATTCTGACTTACTCAATTTCCCAGGGAAGGGAGAAAGTAAGAAAGATTTGGAGCCAAAATATCATAGAAATGACCTCTGGCTATATTTTTCCTGGAGTTCATTTCCCACCTCCACTGCATTGCTCTCAATTCTGCCATCTTAGCAGGCCTACAAGATTAGCGACTTCAGCTCTATGTACAGCTTTCTTTGGCTTTTGCCATCTAAACTCTTAATATCTTCAACAGTCCTAGGTCCTATACTGTAACAAAATCACTTTTGTTGTCCCATGTTTTGTCCAAGTTGCATGTTTCTTGCTATGATTAAATTTTCCAATCAAAAGCATCTTAAGTAATGAATGGGTTTATTGGATGATATTACCATATCATAACACATCATTGTGGAAGCTTAGGATAGAAACTCAAGCTAGCACCTGAACGCAAAAGTCCATGGGGAAACTTTGTTTACTTGCTTTCTCTCTTGCCTGGCCACTGTCTTGGGTCAGCTAGCTGTCATATCCAGCCCAGGCCCACTTGCTTATGGATATTGCCATGCTCAGTGGAAGAGCCTTCCCACATTAATCATCAATCAACACAATCTCCCTAACACACAGTAACCAGCAGTTCTGATCTGGGAACACTCTCAGTTGATGTTCCCCCACATGACTCTAAGCCACATCATATTGACAGCAAAAGCTAATTAGGACAAAGAGACAATGATACCTAGAAGGTTTTAGAAACTCAATACCAATGTATTAATTAACCTTATCAGTCATTAAAGCAGAAAAAAGTTAAATGTGAAGACAGCAACAACTGGAAACACAGACATGCCTAGTAATGAGGATAGACAAGACTCTAAGATCAAGAAAACTAAGTGTCTCTGTACACAAAGTTCACAAACAAACAAAAAGCCTCAAGGTAATAACATAATATAGTAAATTTTCATGAATACAAAAATTGGTGAAGGTTCATAATTTTCTAGAGATACAATATAATTAGATGGTGATAAAACTAAAAAAAAAGATAAAAGCACTGAAAAAAATCAAGACACAAAGACACACCTACAAATATATATTGTGGTCCTTTAACAAGAACTACAAGATTATAATCTAAATCAGACTAAAAAAATCTCTGGTCATCACTCATCCTGTGCATGCCAATTCTCTCATTTTTTAATAATAAAAAATGAGTTGAGTGAGGAGGGCTGTTCCACCAAAATTAGAGAGATTCACTTGAAGTCTTCTGGTATTTTAACTTTATAGAAAATAATTATGACTACTAAAGAGATCTCATTATTTTATGATAAAGAAAATGATATTTGCTAGGAGACACCAATTTGTTTCCTATGCTTGATGATTGGATGTGAGTCTGAATCAGTGAAAAACTGAAAACTTTTCCAAACCAAATACAAGATAACAGATTTTTAAATCAAAAGTATATGATTTATATTATACATCTAAAACAACTTATTTTGCTCTAATTGCTGTATGTCACAAGAACTTTTGAAAACAAGTTTATCCTCATTTTTATATGTATGTTAACATGTGAAAGAAAGAGTGTCTTCCAAGTATGTACAGGTGACACAAAGGAGAAGAGCATGTCAGACCCTCTGGATCTGGAGTAGCAGGGGCTTATGAACCTCCCAACAGGCTGTCTCAAAAAACATGTGCTGAGACACTGGCCAAGCCATATAGTACTTTCTAGCCAATAAACTAAAAGTCTATCACAGATTATCAACAAGAATAATAAAGTGTAAATAAATACGGAAGTTAATAAATGATTTATCAGGAACATGATTAATCAATATTAAGATACTGAGTATGAGAAATTTGTAGCATGAGTTAAATACAATCAAAAGAAAACTCCCAACAATTTATGACAGGATACCTGATTCTACAGCTAAATGCAAAGTGGTAATTCTCAGAAGGCTCATAGGATTATGAAAAAGTAGTACACATATTGACACTATGTGACTTCTATACTTACCACAAACAATGCTACAACCATCAAGAATATGTACAATATCTGTGAATGAATAAAGAAGATGTGTAACAGGAATCTTACAAGTCTTATTAATAAAATCAAACCCAGCCAGTTATTGGGGTGAACACTGGAAGGTCAGAGAGACAGAATAAGCCACAGCTACCTCACCTCGAGGGATCCTCAGCTAATCTTGTTTCCTCAGATTGGAGGCCTCTGAGTCCTCATCCAGAATGGGTCTCAGCTGAACTGCTGCTAGAAGCCTGAATGCTTAACCAGCCCAATGCTTCTCCAGGCCAAATGCCTACCCAGGCCAAATGCCTCGAGTTTCTTCACGCCTTATATACCTTTCTGCTCTCTACCACCACTCCCTGGGATTAAAGGCTGGTTTACTGGGATTAAAGGCGTGGGTCACCATGCCTGGCCATTTCCAATGTGGCCTTGAACTCACAGAGATCCAGAGGGATTTCTGTCTCTGGAATACTAGGATTAAAGGCGTATGCTACCACTGCCTATCCTCATGTTTAATATTGTGGCTATTCTGTCTCTGACCCCAGATAAGTTTATTAGCGTGCACAATATTTTGGGGAACACAATACCCCCACAAAGATGGAGAGAATAAGCCAAGAACAAAAGCAGAATATAGTCAATTTTTAATCAAGAAACCAAAGGAAACACACAAGGAAATGTGGGATCATTACAAATATTATCCAACTACCTATAATTCTATGTGTATAGAAATTAAAAAACACAAATTCCACAACTTCCACAAAATTAACTCAAAGTGACCTACAAATGTTGTTTCTGACCCTGTAGATATGGATATACCTTCCAAACAGAGGCCCCAATCTTTAGAACTTTCTTGGCAAATGGAAGTGATCTCATGCTATGGTTCTGCCAAGTTTTGTGTCCCCTTGGGGTTTCAGGCAAATTCAGTGCTACTGATACCCAATCACAAAACAGTTTAGAAAAATAATTCAATGTATGTTTCCTGCCACATGGGTTATGACACATGATCTAGCATCTGCTCTATCCACCTCCCTAACAACATGCAAATATATTACAAGCATCACAGTCTCCCATGACCAGGGAAGCAGAGCCTCCCCCTCCTCACTGAATCCACATCAGGGATTTGCAGAGAAGGGACATTTCCCAGATCATCACAGGGACCATCAGAATCACAGTCTGTCTCATGGTCTATCACAGTCACAGAAGCTCTGAGAGTTCAGCAGAACTGCTCCTATTGGTCTGGGGTCAGTGGTCTCCACACTCACAATGGATTGTGGTCTCCCTCACAGCTCCCTACAGCAGAGCAAGATGAGAATCCTGGAAAGAACCTCCAAGCTCCTTCCCACTGGCCTCCTAATTGCTAAGCCTTTCTGAGGTTTCACATTAGCTAAGGCCACCCTGATAAAATTCAGGACAGAGGCAGCTCCTCTTCTCGGTGATCAGAAATCAAATGACACAGAAAACACCAGCCTTCTCAGCTCTGCCCTTCCACCTTAGGAGCAGACAGAATGTTAATGGGGGAAATCTGTATTTTTGAAAATCTTCCAATCTCCCAGAGTACTTCTTGTTCTCCTTCTCAAGCACACACTCCTTTGTGTACAAATATGCCCTTATTGGCCAGTGCAGCTAAAACTTTGCTTCATATCTGAGAAGTCCTGCAGCCAAACACTGGTCATATTCAAACAGTAACTGTTGTTACTATGTAACTGTTAAAGAAAAGCAGACCAGGAATTAGAAAACAATTAGTGGTCAACAGTAGGGCTTGTAGGAAGGAAAGAGACCGTGCATATGATACAGTCATAATCTCAAAGAATTATTTGGAAGAGTTGGAATAGAATTCATGGCCATGTGTTTCAGATACTAGGGATTTGTATGAGAGCAAACCAAAGATACTCACATGCATTTTTTTTCCTTAGGCTACACATATTAAACAAGTAAAATAGCTGTCCTGGTAGGCAGGGCCACACCACTTTACCCAGATTGTCTACACTGGTTGACCAAATGTAACTACAGTAATTCTGTTTCAATATAGGGTCAGTCCTTTATCCAGATTACTGAATGTGCTGCTCTGTGGACCCCAAGAAACAGCCAGTCAGGACATTTGTGGATCATCTAAAATTGATTACATCACTCCACATTGCTCATCTCAAATATTGAAACAGGAAAGCTCTCACCCTCTGTCCTGTCCCTCCTTTTCTGGCCTTTCAATGTGTCAGCTTCAAAGAAGCTCAGTGAACTCAATACTTACACATGAAGGTCCCTCTTCATGTTTATGTCCCTCAAAAAAGCCAAGGAAATGGGGGGACAATCATTAACTGCTCCATTTTTCCTTCTCACTGGGTCCAGCCTAGAAGAAGATGCAGGACTGTCTTTCCAGCACTGGGCAGTAGAGGCAGGTTTAAGTGTTCAATGCAATTCTCCATTACATAGCATGAGGCAAGCCTGGGCTACAGGAGACACAGCTCTACACAAAAATCAATAATCAACAGCTCTTGAAAGAAAAGGAATGAAACAATTAATGATCTAGACACATTAGGGAACAGGACCAAATAGATAAGAGCAGTAACACTCTTAAAAATGTTAAAAATAGTACCAATAAGTGATATTTTAAAGTGATAAAATAATGTATTTTTCAAGATAAAAAAACTTAGCTATGCCAGGTGGTGGTGACACACACCTTTAACCTCAGCACTCCGGAGGTAGAGGCAGGCAGATCTCTGTGAGTTTGTGGCCAGCCTGGGCTACAGAGTGAGTTCCAGGAAAGGCTCTAAAGCTATACAGAGAGAACTTGTCTCAATAAAACAAGAAAACAACAACAACAAAAAAAACTTATCTGTATTGACTTTAAAAAAGAATGGAACTTTCTTTAATAGAGGGAATATCATTAATAAGAGAGAGATTGATCTTCCCAAATGCACTTGGCTGCTGTGATCTGTAATCTGACACACAGAGTTACAGTCAAAGGCCTTTTGCTCAAACCTCTGAGCTGAGATAACTGTGTCAATCAGGACTGAACATATCTGCATAGGAGAGTTACCTAATTGAAAATTCAATATCCTCTGATTCAAGTTAACCTCCCAAAAGTGTAGACCAACCAGTCTGGTCTGTCTTCATTCACAAGTCGTCAATCAGTACATGCTGGGAAATTACAAAACCACTCCCCCTGCTACAATCAGGTTTGTTTTCATAATGGTGACTCCAGAAGCTGTTTACCTACCCTATTCCCCCAGCAGTGTACACAATAAACTATTCCTTCTGTTCTGGTCTGAAGGTAGAAACCATGCTTCACATGCAAATCCTTTTCCTTTTCCTGCAATGGATATGCAACTGTATGACTCAAATGGATAATTTTGAAACTCTGAGGTTATGCAATCATTTAATATAAGATTCTCAATGTGTAATATAGAGGACAGCAAAGTCATTGCCATAGACAGCTGCAGACTGGTACCAAGGCCACATATGCCAACATAAGAGAGCTTATTTCAGAAACATTTTTCTAACAGGATTGAATGTAACTGTTCTAGAATTAAAAGCCTTCCAAGGGAGAAAACACTTAACATATTTCAGAGATAAATAAAGAAAAATCTCTTTAATGATAGCGTGTATCCATCTCCTGCTAATGTTCAGCCTAGAAGGGATTTTGCATTCCACATAAGCTAATCATCCTTGTGGCATTTAGGATCAGTCTTCAGGTTACACTTTCCGCAATTTGAATAGGGACAGAAGACTGCAAGTGTATTCACGAAGACAGAGGGGGCTTACACAGAAAGACATTCCCAAAATTATTTCTTAAGTACCCCAGATATGTGAAAAGGCAGGATCTTCTTCAGTAACAGGGTCCTGAGGTGAAGGTCACAGGGGATGAGGAAGAGAGGAAAAGTATAAGGTAGAAAAGATAAAAGCTGGGGTGAGGAGGTCTTGCACAAGCTATATCTCATGTCAACTAAGCTTCTTAAGAAGAATAGCACCTCAGATACTACTTCCAGCGGTGAAATGAAAGGAAATGGGGAAGTTCTAGAAAGTACCATACAATGAGACAGACTCAAAGAGGAGACTAATCAAACAATGGTGCACAAGGGGAAACAGGGTATCTCAGGAACATTACTGACTAAGCCCACAGTGATCTGTGGACTGATAACTATAGCCCCATGTAGTGGAAAAAGTTGATTTCTCAGGATCTGAAGTAACCCCACCACAAACACCCTGGTTCCAGAACGTTTCTAGTTCTCAAAAGCATATTCCTGGTTCTTGGGAAGGAGCTCAGTTTTATTATCAGTACATCAGGCCCTTAGGGAAAGCTTCCTAGGCCTAGGTGGATGGTTATTACTAGCTCTCCCAAGAATTTTCCTAATCCTTGCCTGAGGGCCTAAGTGAAAGCCTTGCTTAATCAGGCAGTTCCTTAAAACATTAGTGTTTTACTTTTCTTTTATCTTTTTCTTCTATTCTTACTTCCTTTTTCTTTTTTCTTTTTCTTTTCTTTTCTTTTCTTTCTTTTTTTTTTTGGTTTTTCAAGACAGATTTTTACTGTGTAGATTTGGAGCCTGTTCTGGAACTCACTCTGTAGACCAGGCTGGCCTCAAACTCACAGAGATCAACCTTCCTCTGCCTCCTGAGTAAGGGCAGGGATTAAAGGTGTGCACCACCACCACCACCACCACCACCACCACCACCACCACCACCACAACCACCACCCAGCTAGTGTTTTACTATTCAAATAAGTTGACATATTTGTCATATTGCCCATCTGGCAGAACTATGCTTTTCTCAAGAAGAAAACTGGAACTTTATAGCATGCCAGGACTTAAGGTTGGTTGTTACCCTGTAATGCCTCAATGAGCAGCTTATTAGAGTCCTATTCTTTGATTCAGTGTTAGGCCTAGTGGCTTGTTGTAAATAAGTAGTGGCTGTTTTATAATGGTTTGGAGCCAAACAAATGTGTATCCTACTGTCCTAATCTCTAACAGGCCTGACTACAGTACACTTGCCTTTGAGGGTTTTTGTTTGTTTGTTTTTTTTTGAGGCAGTCCTCCCTCAGCTAAATTCTATTTTGTGAGACTTACTATCTCCCAAGAATTAGTAAATCCTTTATATTACAAATTCTACTCTCCTACATTATACGTTAGTAGTGGAGTGCTACTCAACACATGAGATGACTTTTACAACCTCCACAAAATTAACTATAAATGGATCTTACACATGAAAATGAAATGCAAAGTGCTGAACCTCTAACAGGTACCAGAAGGTACTCTCCAATTTTTTTTTTTTTTGGTTTTTTGAGACAGGGTTTCTCTGTGTAGCTTTGGAGCTTGTCCTGGAACTTGCTTTGTAGACAAGGCTGGCTTTGAACTCACAGAGATCCACCTGCCTCTGCCTCCCGAGTGCTGGGATTAAAGGTATGTGCCACCACTGCCTGGCAGTACTCTCCATTTTTGACAAACTGCTTTCCATGGTTGCACCAAAAGCATGTCGAAGTTTACTACAAAAATGTTTCTTTTTTTTGTTTTTGTTTTTTGACACAGGGGTTCTTTGTGTCATTTAGATGCCTGCCCTGGATCTCCCTTTGTAGAACAGGTTGGCCTTGAACTCACAGAGATCTGCCTGACTCTGCCTCCACAGTGCTGGGATTAAAGGCGTGGGCCACCCTCACTCAGCACAAAGATGTTTCTACACACAGCTCCATGTGCCCAATTCTGTATGCAGATTCAGCCGACACAGCAAAATTATTCAGAGGCCTACCCCTGGTTCCAGGGAGTTTCAAGTACCACATGGGACTTCACAAGACTGGGATTTTCCCGGCAGGTTCTTACTCAGATCCTAGGAGGACCCATCGCACTGGCTCCTGCACCGCACCATCTGCTCCACCCCATCTGGAGACAGCAGCTCCTCACTCACCACGTCATGGTTTCCCAGGTCGGCCATTCTCTCTGCTCAGATTCCTGCAGGAGGACTCACAGCACACCACACAAAAATATTGGCTGCAGCTTTTCTTCAAAGCCAGGTCTGAAGCTGGTGGCCGGAAGGACTCAGCCTGACTTCTGACTGGCAGGTCACCTGGAGCACCTGATTGGTTAGTGAGGCCTGAGTGACAGGAGCACCTCCCATAGGGCTACACTCTGCTTTAAGACACAGCACAATGGTTTCTCACCCTGCCTCACCCTGCCTTCCACCCTAGAAAAAAACTCTTTCTGGATCAGATCAGCCGAGATATGCATGTTATTAGCACTTGTCCCTGGCTCCAATAGCTGACCCTGCTATCTTTCTGCACTCCATAGGAACTTCCCTTTCTTCCTCCTGGACATAATGTGGCTAGGTTATACAGATCACTATACTATGCAGGGTGGGGTGATTCCCTGTCACACAGGTAAAATGGTGCCCTGAATATTAACAGCTAAAGAGAGATTTAAAGACACACAAGGCTTATAATAAGTTTTGGTTTTACTCAATTACTGAGCAAGCCTCAATGAAACATTTCATTATTAAGGTAAAAATTTATACTTTATCAAGATGATAATAGAAAAATTAATTAATTAAAAAAATAAAAAAGAAAAGAAAAATTTGAACTATTAAAAAAAGACACACAAGGAAAGTGTTTATTATGTGACTTAATACTGACATCAGGTGAACTGAAGGGACTTTGTACCTGGGGACTTCAGACAACCAGCAAATAAAAGCAGGAATCAGATCAAAAACAAAATAATACATTCATTGCTTTAGGAGTTTTATTTCAGAAATTCACAGCAAACTGTTGGCAAATGAATAGCAATAAAGAGTAGTCTTCATAGATAGTTGAATACTCATAGAATGATTGAGCTAGGAAGAATGTGTTTATGAGCACAATAGTTAGTTAGTCAGCTCATCTTCCTCAGTGGGCAGGTGAAAAAAAAGTGTATTATTCAAGGTTCTCTACAGATCAGGACTGGTAGAACAAAGCTCTCCATGTCGGAATGAAGTGGATTTATTAGAATGTCTCACAAACTATGGTTTAGATAGTCCAACAATGGCAGCTACCAATGGAAATTTGAAGAATTCAGTAGTTGTTCAGGTTATGAGGCTATGTATCTCAGCTGGTCTTCAGTATACACCAACATTTTAAGGAAGTAGAATCTAATGCTGGTAAAGGAATGAACTTGGTAGCCAGTGATAGGACAAGCAGGAAGAGAGAGCACTTCCTCCTTCAGTGTCCTTTATAAATGTAGGCTGCCACCAGAAGGTATGATCAAGGTTAAAGGTGGATCTTATACTTTGTTTTTTGTTTGTTTGTTTGTTTGTTTGTGGGTTTTTTTGGTGATTTTGAGATTAGATTATCTGTGTTGCCATAGAACTCATTCTGTAGACCAGGCTGGCCTCAAACTCAGTAAATCCAACTGATTATGCCTCCTGAATGCTGGGGTTAAAAGTACACACATTCACCAAGCAGCTGAGGGTGAATATCACCTCAAATGATCCACAGTAATGATGGGTCTTTCCTTTCAAAACCTTTTAAAAATCTCTCACAGGTATACCCAATTTTTTTCAGTTTTAGTAGTTTCTAGAAGTAGTCAGTTTGACTACCAAGAATAGCCATCACAATAACTAAGACAGAAGAAAGGAGAAAAATTGCTTACCTGCAGGTGGCCAGTAGAGTAATGGATGCTTTTCCAATGCTTTTCCTAAAAAAGGGAACATGTTCATTTTACTTACAGAGTCTGGACATGTTTAGGTAGAGTTCTCAAATCCATTTCTCGACATGACCACAATGTAAAAGCAGAGGCATTTAGGGGAATTTATACTTCAAAGTAATGCAGAAACATATATAAATTATAAAAATGAGAAAAAAATGCCTCTGGCTTGTTCATCTTGTACCACAAGGTCTTAGCTAAAAATCAGGTAAATCACAGAGTGAAATGAGCACAGGTGACCTGTCAATCTTGATGTTTGATCTAAAAGATAACTGTACCAATGTCATAATTCTCACAGACACAAAATATAGAGAACACAAATGTAGCAGGAATCTTAAAAGTTCTTATTAATGAAATCAAACCTGAAGCCAAGTATTGGGGTGAATGCTGGAAGATCAGAGAAGCAGAACAAGCCACAGCAACCTCACCTCACCAGTTCCTCAGCTGATCCTGTTTCTTCAGACTGGAAGGCTCTCAGTCCTCATCCAGAAATGGGTCTCAGCTGAACTGTTGCTCAGAGCCTAAAAGCTTAACCAGGCCAAAAGCTTAACCAGGCCAAAAGCTTAACCAGCCAAATACTCCTAGTTTCTGGTTCCCATGCCTTATATACCTGTCTGCTTTCTACCATCAGTCCCTGGGATTAAAGGCTCGCTTTCTTGGATTAAAGGCATGAGTCACCATGCTTGGCTGTATCCTTGAACAGATGGATTTCTGCCTCTGGAATGCTAGGATTAAAGGCGTGTGCTACCACTGCCTAACCTTTATGTTTAATATTGTGGCTGTTCTGTCTCTGACCCCAGATAAGTTTATTAGGGTGCACAATATTTTGGGGACCAGAATACCACCACATTTCCCCTTTTTTGTCTAAAATTTTTAAAAAAGCTTTTAACTAATACAAGAAAAACTATCCAATAAGTATATACTATATATACAGTCAAAAATTATATTAACAATGTCTAGTCCATTAACATTTGACAGATTCAGACAAAAATTTCATTACTTATCTTATTTAAAACAAGTAGTTCCTTTTTAACAGTAGATTCAGTAATTGACCTTTTTATCTGATCATATCCATATTCTCTCTTTTTTCTCTTTATAATATATTCAGTAATCTACCTTTTGTCATTTTTATATCTTCCTCTTTTTCTTTTTAGAGTAGATTCAATTATCTACCCATTTATCTTATTATTTCTTTAACTTTTTTCTCAGAGTAGACTCAGTGATCTACCTCATATCTATATTCTCTTCTTTCTTTTTCTTTTTAAACAAAACATCTGAATCTAATCTTCATGTTCAGCTTTTTTCCTGAACATTAACAATTAACAACTTGTAACCAACCATTGTAAACAATGACAATATCCATAACTTATTAAACGACCAAAAAACACCCACCCCACCTCTTGGGAATGTGGGCATTGTTTTCTTAAAATTACTTCCTGTTTTCTGGGGGTGAAGACATCTTTAGGGGATCCTGAAAAGAACATTTTTGGGTTAATTGTCAAGTCCTGTATCATTTGTCCAGTCGCTGCATAATGAGAAAATGCAGGGCTTGTTTCAAGTCCTTGTTCAAGTAGTCTGTCAGGCTGGATCATCTTAGCTAGCCATCTCAAAATTGTCCTGAGCAGTTTGTAGTCCAAAGTCGATCTTTTGGTGGTGTTAATCAGCTTAATGGCTTTATCATAGTCCATGTGGAATCATCTTTGTCAGGTCCTGTCATTATTTTTGAAGATTTCAAAGTCACTGTTAGGCAGGTGTGGTCATGGTTCCTTGCAGACTTTTTTTTTCCTTTTGTAAATCCTCTGTGGTTTCGAGCAATCACAGTCTGATAAATGTATGTCTCTTGGAACCATGAATGTTCTTCTCTAGAAGAGAAAATCTTCACAGCAATTTCTCCCAACCATTTGTCTTGCCAAACTTTTTCAAACTGACCTTTGCCGATGCTTTCTTGTAACACGATAGTCCAGGCAATTCTTCTCTGAACAAGCATCAGTAAACTCTTCATCCCAGGTAGCAGCATCACCACAATCACCAACATGATGAGAAGGAGCCAGCAACTCAGAACAGCAGGCGCTGCCTCCATGGTCCTCACCAAAAACGTTTGTGGCTGGGCCCTGGCTGAAGCTTCTCCTTAGCAAGCCTCCTAGGCTGCCCTCAAACTTGGGATACTCCTGCCTCTGCCTCCTTCAGTAAATCCAATCAGTGTGCTTCACCACAACTGGATGAGGGTAGCTCATGTCTGAGCAGAGGCCCACAAGGCTACAGGCAAGCAGCTTTTTCATGAATTCATACCACGAAAGTTGGGTGCCAGATGTTGCAGGAGTCTTAGAGAGTCTTATTAATAAAATCAAACCTGAAGCCTAGTATTGGGGTGAATGCTGGAAGATCAGAGAAGCAGAACAAGCCACAGCAACCTCACCTCACCAGTTCCTCAGCTGATCCTGTTTCCTTAGACTGGAAGCCTCTCAGTCCTCATCCAGAAGTGGATCTCAGCTGAACTGTTGCTCAGAGCCTAAAAGCTTAACCAGGCCAAAAGCTAAACCAGCCAAATGCTTCTAGTTTCTGGTTCTCATGTCTTATATACCTTTCTGCTTTCTACCATCACTCCCTGGGATTAAAGGCATGAGTCGCCATGCTTGCTGTACCCTTGAACAGATGGATTTCTGCCTCTGGAATGCTAGGATTAAAGGCGTGTGCTACCACTGCCTAACCTTTATGTTTAATATTGTGGCTGTTCTGTCTCTGACACACACAAACACAGAAAATAAAAATGGACATGTAGCAGCACTGTATATTCTGCTCTTAGATGAATGGTTATGATGATGTCTCTTAACCTCAGAACAAGGATGCTTTTGCCTCTGAGCAGGCTGGCTTGGCAGAAGGTCACAGCTGCTTCCATACAAGAACAGAAGGAGTTCATTTTAACTAGCCTCAGCTCCTATCTATCTCAGGGTTGTGACCTCACTGTAAAGAATTTTTTTCTTTCCCCTTTTCTAACTTAATCAATTAGTTATATGATATTTTGTCTGTACACAGTACCAACAGAGGCTAATGAAGGCAGGAGATGCCTGGAATTGGAGTTATTGCAAATTGTTAGCTACCTTGTGGGTTCTAGAAATGGAACCTAGGTCCTCTGTAACAACAGACAATGCTCTTAATTGCTGAGCTATCTCTTAGCCCCTCTTTTTATTTAAAATTTATTTCTATAAATTGTTACTTAAAATATAGAACATCACATTTCATTTCATTCCTTCCTTCCATCCCTTCAAAAATCCCTTCCAACTTCTTCCTTTTTAGGTATGGGTGAACAAGTATGCTGAAAAACATGAACACGTTGATTGGCTTGATCTGTTTAAGAGGCATACAGGCAGTTGGACCGGGCCCTGTGCTCAGTACATGAATTGACTGTTTGAAACCTGGGGCTTAGTAGAGACCCTTGGCTCAGCCTGGGAGGAGGGTACTAGACCTGCCTGGGCTGAGACCACCAGGTTGATCTCAATCCTTGGGGGAGTCTTTGCCCTGGAGGAGATGGGAATGGGGGGTGGGACAGGGGGAAGGGGGGCGGGGCGGGAGGAGGGAGAACGGGGGAATCTATGGCTGATATGTAAAGTTGAAGTATATTGTAAAATAAAATAGAATAAATTCCAAAAAAAAAAAAAAAAAAAAAAAAAAAGAAAATGACACTTAACAACCCATTCTCTAAAGGAAACAATTCTTCTCTCATCCCAGATATCAATAAATGCTAAACTAATGTGAACAATAAAAAAAAAAAAAGAAAAACATGAACACAACCTGGTGTGTCCATGCTTACTAGTTGTACATATATTGATAATCAACTGACCACATTGTACTGGATAAACAATTAGGAAGCTGATTGTTTCCTGAGTGAGGCTAATTCTCTCAAATGGAAGAGAATTCCACTTTTTAATCAGCACTTCCTTCATGGAAAGGACAACTCTTTGTCCATACTGGAGTGGATACTTATTCTGGTTATAGATTTTCTTTTCCTATTGTTATGCTCAGATTGTAGGGACCCCCCAAAAGACCAATAGGAGACAAATCCCATATATAATAGCAAAGACACTTTATTGTCATGCTCAGAACTAGGTCTCTCTGTCTGTGGGATGCAGCAGTAAGAGCAGAAAGCCCTGTGTCCAGGCAAGTTTTTTTTCATCATAGCAGAGGTTGGGGTGAGTAGATTTCTAGGGTTCAGGATGCTGATTGGCTGATATTTGTCTAGGGGTATAGGGAATGTTTGAAATGTCAGGCACTTCCACTGGATGGTGTCTGCTTATGGCTTTTCCTAATTATTTATCCAATGCAACAAAGATGGAAACAGCTGGTTGTATTAATGTATTTCAGCATACTTGTTCACCCATACCTAATAAGGAAGAAGTTGGAAGGGATTTTTGAACGGATGGAATGAAGGGATGAAAGGAAATGTGATGTTCTATCTTTTAATTAACAATTTATAGAAATAAATTTCAAATAAAAAGAGGGGCTAGAGAGATAGCTCGGCAACTGAGAGCACTGGCTGTTGTTACAGAGGGCCTAGGTTCCATTTTCAGAACCCACATAGAAGATAACCATTTGCTGTAATTCCACTCTCAGGCATCTCCTGCCTTCTTCTGGCCTCTGTAAGTACTGTGCACTGACACATGCATGGACAATACACATATAATTTAATTTTTTAAATGTTAGAAAATGGGGCCGTGTGGTGGTGGCACATGCAGCATTTGATACATAGAGTCAGGAGGATCTCTACAGAGAGACCAGGCCAGCCTAGACTACATAATGAGTTCCAGGAAAGGCTCCAAAGCTACACAGAGAAATCGTGTCTCAAAAAAAAAAATAGAAAAAGAAAAGAACGGAATTGTCTACAGTGATGTCATAGCTCAGAGACAGACAGCAGCCAGAGCTAGTTAAAACAATGTCCCTATTGTTTTGCATGGAACAGCAAGCCTGTTCAGAGGTAAAAGCAGTTTCATTCTGAGGTTAATATAGTTCATTATACCCATGCATCTGAAAGCAGAGTAGACAGTGCTATTAAGGGATTTTTCCTTGATGTTTTCTGTATTTGTGTTGTCTATCTTTTCCAACTGTGAGCATGACATTGGTATAGTTTTCTTCTAGCTTGAACATCAAGATTGCCATGTTGCATAGGCTCCAAAGCAATATTTTTTCACTGTGTCACTTATTGATTTTCAGCTAAGATGTTTTGGTATAAGATGAACATGCCAGAGGCTTTTCTTTTCATCATTTTTATAACTTAAATATGTTTCTGCATAACATTGAAGTAAGAATACCCCTAAATGTCTCTGCTTTTACATTGGGACCATGTTCACAAGTGGATTTGTTTACTCACTTGCTTATGAATAGGAAGAATTCTACACAAACATGTCCAGACTTCCTAAGTAATATTCACATACTTCCTTTGTTTAGAAAAAAGCTTCTTCCCCTGCCTTCTGCAGGTAAGAAATTTTTCTCATTTCTTCTTTCTTGGCTGTTGTGATGGCTATTCTTGGTAGTCAAACTGACTACTTCTGGAACTAACAAAAACCCAAAGAGTTGGGTATACCTGTGAGGGATTTTTCTTTAATGCTTTGAAATTAAAGACCCATTTTTAATATGGATCATTTGAGGTTAAATCCACCTTCTGCTACTTGGTGGCTGTGTTCGACTTTAATCCAAGCACTCAGTTGCAGAAAATAGTGTATTTTTCTGAGTTTGAGGCTGGCCTGGTCTACAGAATGAGTTCCAGGGCTACACAGTTAAACCCTGTCTCAAAAATGCCATAAAAAATCAAATGAAATTTAAGACCCATCTTTAATCTGGATTGCAACTCTGGTGGCAGCTTTATATACACATATAAAATATATTGAGGAGGAAGTTTCTCTCTCTCTCTCTCTCTCTCTCTCTCTCTCTCTCTCTCTCTTTGCCTCCTTGCCCTAGATCTGGCTACCAAGTTCATTCCTTTACCAGCCTTAGAGTCTACTTCCTTGGTATTATGGTATATACTGAAGACCAGCTTAAATATTTAGCCTCATGAGCTGAACAACTACTGGCCTCTTCAAATTTCCATTGGTAGGCAGTCATTGTTAGACTACCTGGAACACAGCTTGTAAAATATTCTAAGAAATCAACTTTGTACATACATGGAGAGATTCATTCTACCAGTCCTGATCATGTAGAGAAGCTTGAATAATACAGTTGTGGGTTTTTTTTGTTGTTGTTGTTTTTGTTTTTACACCTGGCCATGGAGGAAGATGTACTGGCTAACAATGGTCATAAACACATTCTTCCTAACTCCATTATTCTCTAAGTATTCAACTTTCCATGAAGTCTACTCTTTATTATTATTTAATTTGCAACAGTTTGCTCTTAATTTCAGAAATAAAACTCCATAAGCAATGGAGTCATTAGCCAGCTTTCTGATGGGTGAAATACCTATTAGCTTGTTTGTGATCTTGTTGCTGCTTTTCTTTCCTAGTTATCTGAAGTCCCTGTGACAAGCAGGTAAAAAGAACATTCAATTCATTTGACCTCAGTGTGAAGCCACCTAACAAACATCTCCTTTTGTGTGCTTAAATCTCTCTTTAATTGTTAATATTCTCAGTATCCTTCCACCTGTGTGGCAGGGAATCACTCCACCAGACATAGTGTAGTGAGCTGTGGAAGGAAGCTAGCTAGCCACATTGTGTCCAGGAGGAAGAAAGGAAAGTGTCTATGAAGAGCAGGAAGAGAGCAAGATCTGCTATTAGAGTCTGGTGCAGGTGCCATTGAAATGCATCTTTCTGCCTGTTAAGAAAAGATCTGGTCTGTGGTGAAACCTAGGACAGGAAACACTGCACTGTGTCTTTAAGGCCAGTGTAACTTTATGGGAGGAGCTTTTGTCACTCAGGCGTCACTATCCAATCAGGCGCTCTAGGCGACCTGCCAGTCAGAAGTTTTGCAGGGACATTCCGGCAGCCAGCTCTAGGCTTGGCTTTGAAGACAAGTTGGTGATGGTGGTTTTGTGTGTTATGCTGTGAGTGTTTCTTCAGGGAGCTGAGCAGAGAACATAGAAAAGCTGGAGAACCACAACATGGTGAGCTAGGGGCCTATCCTCAGACTAGGAGAAGCAGCCAGTTGAGCCATGGGTGACAGTGTGGTGGGTCCTCACTTGGCTGAGTGGGAGCCAGTGGGAGTACAGCATGTTGTCGCCTGGTCCTGCATGGTCCAACAGGGTCCTGTTGGCCTGCATGTTCCAATGTGGTCCTGCATGGTCTTTGCAATTTCTAGGCCAGCTGGCAGCCTCTGTGTGAATTCAATTTGCTGGCTGCATCTGTGCAGAGCATTGGGAGTGGGACTGTGCTTTGAAATAACCTTGTTGACAAGACTGTGAAATGCCGGCACCCTTAGTGCTTAATGTTTTCGCTGTGGATCACAGGTTTGCTGAAGTCATAGAGCCTGGTTCCATACGTTCTGTGTCTTCCAGAAGTATTGTACTTTG
>CABHPP010001364.1:8943-27243 GCA_902168425.1 Peromyscus attwateri
GGGGCTGAGGGTGTAATTCATGCAATAGAATGCTTGCCTAGCATGCATGAAGCCCTGGGTTCAACCCCCTCCCCACCCAGTACCACAGAAAACCAGGTATGATAGCGAATACCTGTACCATCCTAGCAGTTGGGAAAGTTCAGGCAGAAGTATCAGGAAGTTCAGGGGAGAGCTTGCCTGAGCTGTATGACCTTGCTTTTTGAAAAAGGCAAATAAATGAAAGCACCAAGAAGAAACTGGCTTCACCCCTACTCTTCGCTCAGAGATCTCCTCAGCCGACCATCAGACTCCATCACTTATCACTCATGCTCCACACATGACTGTAGGACACGTCCGCTGAGCTTCTTAGAGGGATCCCCTCTGGCTCCAGGTTAAGGCTCACGACAGTGTCATGTGCATGCTCAGTGCTGAAGAAGAGGCCACCGTCACTGTTAGGATGGGATGCCAGCTCCTGGCAGCCATGGGTTGGGAAGGCGAAGGAAGGAACCTCTCCAGGTGCAGCACAGTTACAGGGGGAGAGATGTGTGTGAGCCAGAGAGAGCCAGGGTGGGGTGCTATTAATGCCCCCAAGTCCTGACGTTGGCATTCCCCAGGTCAGCTCGGGAGAGCGAAGATGAGGAGGAAGAGGAAGAAGAACGGAGACAGAGTGCCAGCCGAGGCTGCACTCTGCAGTACCAGCACGCCACCCTGCAGGTCTTCACCCAGTTTCACACGACATCATCTGAGGGCACTGACCAGGTGGTCACCATGCTAGGTCCCGACTGGCTGGTGGAGGTCACTGACCTGGTCAGTGACTTCATGCGGGTGGGTGACCCCCGAGTGGCCCACTTGGTGGACAGCAGCACGCTGGCAGGACTGGAGCCAGGCACCACCCCCTTTAAGGTAAGAAAGGGCACTATTCAGATACAAAGCGGTCGATCTGGGAACCGGGGTTACCCACAAGTAGAGAATTCGGGTGTACCCAGGACCTTCACTTCTGAAAACCACACCAGTGACCCCCAAGAAACACTTTCTTCCCTCTTACCTGAGGTCACACCTTCCAAAATCAAGCTCTTTTCCACTTCTTGGGGAAGTTCTCAGCTAAGCCTCAGCAGCCTTCATAGTTCTCTGCAGGGAAAGTTGGACCAGGATCTGGGACTGCAGGTGTGGAAAGAAAATGGCTGCTGAGTCACAAGAAGGAACCTATGGGTCGTCTAGGAATTCAGCTCTGGCCTTCCTCTCTGACAGCGGGGTCACCGAGTAGAAATCAGCCATCTATGAGCTAATAAATGACCACAGCCTACAGACGTATTTTGTTGATAAAACCATTGATCGGGCAGCTGAACACCAGTTCCTGTGACCACTGCTCACTTCTCTCATCTGCCTCTGCATTTCTGCCTGGCCCCTGGGAGCCCCTGACTCTGCACTGTTCCTCCTTCCAGACCTGTGGGAGAACCAGGAGCCCTGTGCTCTCTGGCCCTTCTCCTCATCAGCGCTGGGAGTTCTCCCTGGGTGGGGGCCCTGAGCAAGGCAGCTGCTTCCCAGCCATCCCTCCACCACCTTTTGCTCTGTCATAGGTTGTGTCCCCCCTGACTGAGGCTGTGCTGGGGGAGACGCTACTGACAGTGACAGAGGAGAAGGTCAGTGTCACACAGCTGCAGGCCCAGGTGGTGGCCAGCCTCGCCTTGTCCTTGCGACCCAGCCCTGGGAGCAGCCACACCATCCTGGCCACCACAGCTGCGCAGCCCACCCTCAGCGTTGTCAAGCAGGTAACTGACTCCCTGAACCCCCCACCCCAACCCCACCTCCACCCCCGCGAGCGTGTCAGGTGTGGAATAGGACCCGGAGGCTCCGCCCTACTCGGGGCCATCATTCTTGAGATGAGGCCTTTAGATACCCAAGGAGCTCTGCGTCTTATCACCCCGTCCTTCACAGGGGTGGGCAGGGGTCCAGTGCCCCGTTGAGGGTCCTCTACTAGATTCTCAGAGGGCTCTCTCCTCTACCACCCTCCATACTCATCTCTGGATGAGTTTGTAGGATATCAATACCTACGTAGTATAGGTTATTGGCTGTAGGACAGAGGTGGAAAGGTGATGGGTGGTGTCAGGTCATAGGGGTCCCTTGTCCCCTCACCTATGATCCAGATCCCTCTCTTTTCTCTGGGTTCATTAGCCAAGGGTCAGACATAGAGATCAGGGCTTACCTTGGTGACTGATGAGGTAAATCCAGCCAGGTCAAGAGAAGAAAGGGGATCTTCAGGGTGGTAGGTGAGACCTGGAAACCCTACCTTGTGTTCCCCATCCGCACAGTGCAAGGGGCCTCACATTGTACTCCAGAAGTGGTCTTGAGTCCCACCTAGCACCTAGCATTTAGGGTGCTGAGCCAGGCAGAGCTGGTGGAACCTATCCGAGAAGACGGTAAGGCTGGCCCTGACTCCTGTCTCCTCTCCACTTTCAGGAAGCCCTGCTGAGTCTGTGGCTCTCCTACAGTGATGGCACCACAGCCCCACTCTCTTTATACAGTCCCCGGGACTACGGGCTTCTGGTGAGCAGCCTGGATGAGCGGGTGGCCACTGTGACCCAAGACAAGGCTTTCCCACTGGTGGTGGCCGAGGCAGAGGGGTCAGGAGATCTGCTCCGTGCGGAGCTCACCATCTCAGAGAGCTGCCAGAAAACCAAGCGCAAGAGTGTGCTGGCCACTACCTATGTGGGCCTGCGGGTACACTTTGGGCGGGATGACGAGGATCCCACGTATGACTACCCGGGGCCCAGCCAGCCTGGGCCTGGTGGGGGCGAGGACGAGGCCCGAGGAGCTGGTCCACCAGGCACTGCCATCCCCGCCGGTGAGGTTCCTGGATTGGGCACTTCCGGCCCAGTGCCACCTACAGAGGACTACTTACCGCTGCCCACCGGCTTCCTGCAGATGCCCCGGGGGCTGACGGACCTAGAGATTGGTATGTACGCACTGCTGGGCGTCTTCTGCCTCGCCATCCTTGTCTTCCTCATCAACTGCATCGTGTTCGTGTTGCGATACCGGCACAAGCGCATCCCTCCCGAGGGCCAGACCAGCATGGACCACTCTCACCACTGGGTGTTCCTGGGCAATGGGCAGCCCCTGCGGGTGCAAGGTGAGCTGTCGCCGCCCGCAGGGAGCGCACTGGAAACCGTGCCTGCCTGCTGCCATGGCGATCACCACAGCAGTGGCAGTTCACAGACCAGCGTCCAGAGCCAGGTGCACGGCCGTGGGGACGGCTCCTCTGGGGGCTCGGCCAGGGACCAGACGGAGGACCCTGCTAGCTCGCCCACCTCCAAGCGCAAGAGGGTCAAGTTTACGACCTTTACCACTCTGCCCTCGGAGGAGCTGGCCTATGACTCAGTGCCTGCTGGCGAAGAGGATGAGGAGGACGAAGAGGACCTGGGTTGGGGTTGTCCAGATGTGGCCGGAACCACGCGGCCCACTCCACCCCCGGACCTGCACAATTACATGCGCAGAATCAAAGACATTGCATAGTGGTGGCCTGGGGTGGCAGGATACCCCCACACACGTGATGGCCTCTGGCTGGGACTCAGCCTGGACCCCCAGCTCACAGGGACTCGGGGCAGCTGAGTGGATTTTATAGTCCCTGCCACCGCAGCTTTGGTCTGACCAGTTGTGGCCAGATCCACCTTGATCTTCTGCCCCCTGCAGGCGGAAGGCTCCTTCCAAACCCAGCGTGAAGCAGGGAGACAGTTCTGCCCTGTTCACTCTTTCCAAACCTCATTCCATCTTAGACATCCCCACCGCCCCAAGATTGAGGCGCCAAGGCCAAACTTGGGGGCCAGGTGGGCCCACACTGTGCCCTGCCATGCCTCTCACATCCCCAATGGTGGTGCCCCCCTGTGCAGGGGACCCGAATGGGGTCTTGTGTCACAGGCTGCACAAAGACTTTTTCTTAAACCGATATTCAGGGATTTCTGTCCTGCAGGGTGGGAAGTGGTGGCTGCCTGCCTTGCCAAGGATCTTGCTGCAGACAAAACATTTGGGTGGGTATTGGGGGACAGTTGTGATGTCTGCTGGCTTCTGGGTGTCTCCCAAGCCTGGAGCTGACTGCAGAGGGTCCAGTGCAAAGCAGACACTTTCCCATGGCTTCCTCTGCCCTTTAGCCGACGAGAGGGGCCCAAGTGAGAGGGGTTTTCACATCTCTCTGGCCAAACCATACCCACACAGCAAGCGCAGTGGGTGATGATGTGCAGCCTGTCCCCACAGCAAGGTCAACACGACTGCGCCTTAGCCTGGGCTCTGCTCACTCCTGCTTCCCTCCACACCAAAGGGCAGGCAGCCACAGCCAGCGTCCCTGAGATGGAGGAGGCCACCTGGGAGTATTGCAAGGGCCCATTGGGTGGGTGAAGGCAGAGAGGAGCTGCTGTTGCTCTGCGCCTTCCCCCACTCCCCTAGCCTCCCCTCTTGGGTTCTACCCACCACTGTGTCAGTTTTTCATAAATAAATGGAAGGCATCAGCCTCGCTTGGGGACAACAGCTCCCTTGCAAACAGACAGTGCACAGAGGCTGGCTGCGTCTAGTCCTTGTATGTTCGCCACAGGACCACATGGGGCAAACACTGGCTACCTAAGGCTGGTGACCTGCTCCTCCTTCCCTACATGAAGTGTCTCTTAAGATACTTGGGTACCATGGAGACACCCACGTTGTGTAACAAAAGATCCACTGTCCTGGAAAGGTAGCCTTCAAAAAAAAATGGGTCTTCTCCAGGAGTCTTCAGTGATCAACCCAGGAAGAAAGAGCTGGCCCCGAGACTGGCTCAGGAGAGAGGTCTTGTGGGTAGAAGGGGACAGAAAGGAAAGATGTGTAACTTGGTATGCCCTGGCAGAACTTCCCAGTTTCCTTTGTCTAGGGGGTGGAAGTCTCTCCTTATATCCACTATGGCAGGAGTATAGCCTTTCTTACCTGGAGGTCAGATGGGAAAGCCTTGTTGGATATGGATCTCACTTGGAATGGGCAGAGCCCCTCTGGGCTTGGGAACATTGGCAGGGTCTCCTCGGGTCCTGAGAGACTACCCCATAGCATAGGCAGCAAACCAGACAGGGTCCCTGAACTCAAAAGATGCTGCCAGGGTAGCTGGCTAGCCCGTACACATCTGGAGAGGGAAGGACCTGTGGCAGCGGACTGGGGATGCACTTAACAGCCAGGACATTTTTCGATGCACCATAGAAAACCAGCTGGCTTCCATGACCACCTGTCCCACAACCCGGGCAGGGCTCTGTCTCGTGTGCCCATGGTAGTCACTTCACCTAGCAGATGTCACAGCGGAGAGAGTCTCAGTGAGTGGATTTTTTACCAGGACCAGAGTCCAACTTCTGAGGAAGGTGTGATCTGAATGGGGAGCCTGGAAACTGACGTTCCCCTTGCTTACCCTGTGTTTGACAACAGAGCCCAGTGGCAAGAGAGAGCCACCCCAAAAGCTGAGCAGAGCCTGGGGCTCAAGCTCAGGTCAGAGTTCCTCTTCAGAACACAAACGCTTGGTGCGTCGGTCTACCTTATCTAGCTCGTGGAGGACCCTGAGAGGAATGTGGAAGTCTCCATCGCTTTTTTTTTAACCCTTTGTGCCTAACGTTGAACCTGGAGTTGGTAAGTGCTCAGCAAATGTTTGCTGACTAAATTAAAGTTCAAATGCCAATTCAGTGACAGTTCTTCATCCTGGGCTTGACTTTTTTTTTTCCATGCTGGGGACTGAACTGAGGACTTCGCACATGTTAGGCAGTCGCCTACCACTGAGCCGCTCGCTCATCCTTTCGTTTTCGTTATTTTATTTTTTGTTTGATTGTTTTGAGACAGGGTCCTCACTAAGTACTAAGTAGCCCAGAATGACCTTGAACTCACTTTGTAGGCTGAGCAGGCCTTGAACTGGCAAGCCTCCTACCTCAGCCTCCTGAGTAGCTGGTGTTATAGCCAGCATCAGCGTTAACAGACTGGGATTTCCTGGACCACCTTTTTGAGTGAGGTGTCCAAGGCACCCCCTTAGAGCCCCCAGGGAGAGAGATGAGGGGGGCACAGATGTATCCTCAGAAAGAGTATCCCAGAGTTGTGGGTGAAAAGTCACTAGTGTTAAACTTATTTAACACATTAATTTCCTCCTGTGTGCTGGACTCTGCCAGATGCCTGGGCTGCAATGTGGACCAGTCCTCATGGATTCCACTGCCACCCAGGATCGCCATAGAGGTTTGCTTTGGGTGGATAAAGGAAGAGAACAGTAAAAGACATTCCCAGTGGGTATGGAGTCCCAGGCTGCTGCTCAACACTGCAGCCATGCCCCTGCCCCTGTTGGCCCTAAGTCATTGACAATAAGGAAACAAAAGCCTCTATGAAAGGGGTTTGGGGGGGCAGAAGGAGTGTTGTGGGGTTCCATGGGTTAGGACATCATGATCCCACATGAGGTTGAGATGTTTTCCTTTGCCTGGGTGGAGGAAGGATGGCAGGGCGACCAGACCATGAGACCATAGCTGCAGCAGACAGAATACAGCCCGGAGTCAGGCAAGAAGAACAGAACCAGTGCACACAGCAGTGTGCGAAAACAGGACCTGCCAACTGCTTCATCCCATGCAGAGACATTGGAGAGAAAAACGAGCAACTGCTTGGTTGTAGAGACCTCATTCCCCCAGCTCCCCAAGCTGAGGATGCTGCAGGAAGGCGCTGCCTTTGCTCACACTTGCCACCAAGACGCTAGGGTCCACAGTGGAAGCAAAGCAGGCTGAAGCCACACAGCAGGCTTTGGAACTGAGCCCCCAGCTGTGCCTGTCACCCTGTCCTGTGATTTGTGACCCTTTCTCCTCATCCCTCACTCTGCCCACATTGGAGAACTCAGAAGCAATCACTAGAAACCACTACGCACGACCCTGGAGGAATCCAGGCTGGAGCAGGCTTGACAGGAATGAGGCGAGGACCTTATGTTAACAGCCGCTCCGGAACAATTAGGCACTGAACTCCTTTTTTTATAAAAAGCTGTCTTCAACCCCCAAAATGAATGTAGACGCCATGTACAGAATGGTTATCGACAGAGGGATGCTTGAAGAATGTTGGGGAGTTGGGCCCAGGAATCAGCTCACTAGCAAAATGGGATTAGTGTGTACCAGGCACTCTGCTCCCCTTTAGACACTGTTCTGGAGGCAAGGCGATTGGTCTGGGAACCAAATGGAGAAACTACTAAGCATAAAAAATGGAGGCGTCAGAACTCTTAAAAGGGGACAAACTTCCCAAGGCAGGATATTGGGGGCTCCTGCAGCTCAGCTGTGCATGCGCTGTGAACTTCAGCTAATGTACCACCAGCTCTGGTCCCTCATTTCCCCATTTATGAAAGCATAGGTATCTACCAGACAATAGCTTTTGGCCTTTCTGAAGCGGCCCATGGGTCTAACACTCAGATTTCTACCAAGAATGTTGGGGGAATAGAGACACCCCCCCTTCCTCCTGCACCCTAATTGAGGACACAGACTCAGGAAGAGCAAGGCATTTGCTCAAGGTCTCCAGTTTAGATATGCTCTAGGGAAAGCTTTGCAACGCCTCCCCCCAAGGCAACTGATGGCATTGGCAGGCATAGTGGTTAAAGCTGGAGAGGACTGCAATGGAGGGGGTGGGGTGGGAAGGGAAAGATGGATAAAGACCCCTCTGTGCTTGTTTGTGGGGTAAGGCTGCAGGACCTCACTTGAAGCAAGAGTAGAAGACAAGTGTTGGAACCACTGTCTGAGGAGGGACACACTCCCTCTCCCCTGGGGCCCCCAGTCTCAGCTGGCTGTCATATCCAGCAACCACACAACCCTCAGAGCAGAATACCCCAGGGGCTTTCCTGAGCAGGTGCCCCATTTGGGGAGCTGGTGGCACAGCATAGATACCAGTGCCAGTAGCTGAGGGTGATCTGCACGTGTCCTTTCCCTGGGGCACTGGGGCAAGGCAAGAGAACCTGTGGGGGTTGAAGTTGAAGGCATCCCCGAGGACCCCAATCCCTGCCACAATGGTGCAGAGTGTTGACTAGACCTTGTCACATCTCCCATACTGTGCAAGCACAGAGGAAGTGAGGATAAGAAATTGTCACTAACACTTCCTGAGGGTTCACTACCTGCTCACTGCATTAGAGCTCTCGTTTCATTGACTTCCAGCTGCCAGGTCAGCTAGGTACTGTTATAGCCATCTTAGAGATGACCAAACTGAGGCCTCGAGAAATTACATCACTGGCCTCCTCGGTAGCAGCTGTGAGCTTGGTAATTTTGACAGAGGCCAGAGTGTCACACTGAAGTCCTTGGGTGTGATGGGAATCTTTACTTCACTGATGTCTGTGTGCTTATGAGACTGGTGCTCCTCACATGTGCAGAGAGACGAGACCCTCCCCTAAAATCCTGGGACCAGAGGTCCCTCCAGTGCCTTTGATGGTCCTCAGGCTCCAAGGTTTGAAGCCCAGGTCCCAGCCAGCCCTGCTTCCTTTTCCCCATCCCAAGGAAATGGCCTCCTGCCTTCACAGAATCCGAAGAGGTGCGTGGGGATGGTTGTGCATACTCCACACCCAGGGCAAAGGAAGAGAGCAAATACAGAAGGCAGACAGTTGATGCAGAAGGGCAGCCTGAAGCAGAGGAGACTGCATTGGATGTCCACAGATAGCTAAAAAATGCCGCTCTAGAGACGTGAGGAGGAGGTTGTGGCCCCATCTCTTCTTGGCTCACAGCCTGAAGGAGGAACCAATGGAAAAGAAGGTGCTGGAGGAGGACCCATTAGGAGACTTGAAGTGGGTCAGGGGCCTGGCTTAATTGTCCTGGGCATCCCAGTCTCTGGCCCACCTCTGAGAGACAGGATGTCCTCTGAGGGGCCTCCTGGTAGGCACCACCATTCTCCTACTTCAAAAAAAAATGTTCTCAATGGGCTTCCTGAGGATTAGTTGAGGCAGGAGCTCTGGGGCTATTTCTATAGAAAGGACCTACCAGATTGGAGACAGAACAGAGAAAGTAGAGTGATCCAGTCCTGGGAGCTTTCCACTCCTCAGTTAGAGGAGCCAGACAGCTCATCACCTACCTTGAAAGTTGACTGACTCCATGTGACAAATCTCACCCATCAAAGGTAACCTAGAAGGTAAAAGATGAAGGGACAGGGCATCTTTACCCTTTGTCTCTGCTTCTCCTGTATATTCACCGTCCCCACCCCCTTGCTGGGCACAAACTCCACTCTCCAGGAGACAGAGATGGGGAGGAGATGCCATTCATCAGAGCTGACAGGAATGTGGAATGCTGTTTCCCCCCATCTGCCCTCTGCCCACACAGACACACACTTGCACACTAGTGAAACTGTATCTTCCCCATGCCCTCCAGGTTCAGGTCCAGATTGTCCTCTGTGGAGCTGACTATGGAGTGGGTGTGAGTGAGGCTTTAGCTAGTCCACTGTGCAGGGACTGTCTCCCAGGGGCTGAAGAGAGGAGACCATACCAGCAATGTAGCTCCTTCAGGACATCTCCAGCAATGCATGACTCTAAGCAAACTCTGCTTTGAAGCCACCGGTCTAGGTGATTAAACTGCAACCTTTGATAGAAGCCCCAGACATGGGCTGTTGGTCAACAGAGCACAGGTGCAGAGCACCCACCAAAGTTGCAGATAGACCCACAGGTGCCTGCTCCTTGTGCATCCACAAGTACACATACTCCTCACACGCACAAGCACACACATTCCATTTATGCACAGTGCACACACTTCTCATGTGCCCTTGTGATGCTGTGTGACTTTTCCTGGGGAGGTGTGAACAAGAGACTACTCACCCCGAACAGGGTACCAGCGACAGACATGCCCAGATCGGTGGGCTTACGTACAGAAACATGGGTGGCTCAAAGGCAACCGTGTCACTGAAAAGCCCACCTCAGTGTGGGTGACGACCCTCAAAAGCTCCATCCCCAGAGCTCCCCTTGCAGCCCAGCAGGCAGAAGAGTCTCTTCTTGCTTATACCAGTTACTGCTTCCATCACCTTGAGGGTGAACCTTGAGGATCTTGTAATCCTCAGAGTTTCCAGAACCTTCTAAGTCGCCTGAGATTATTCTCTCTTTCTTTCAGGAGATAATGTTTTAATATTTCAGAAATTACTGTATGACATGTGTATGCATCCCTCACACATGCATACAAGCCTCTTGCAAACTCCTATATAGGCTCCACTCATGCGCACAGCTCATATACTCCAGGCCACTCTTCATGTGTACCCATGCACACTTTTTTAAGCTTTCTTTTCATTTAATCTTTGTGTCTTTCACATCATGCATCTCGATCCCATTCATTTCCTATCCATGCGTATCTGCCCTCTGCTCTTGCAGCCCCCCCCCCCAATAAAATTTAAGAGAAAAAAGAAAAGGGGAGGAATCTTGTCATGGAAGCTGTAGTGTGCCATAGTGAGTCACGCAGTAAAGCCTTTTGTCCATGTATCTTTATTTGCAAGTGTTCATTGCAAAGAGTCATTGGTCTGGTTTTGAGGCCTCAGGTTTCTGCTACACTATCAATGCTGGGCCCTCACCGGGACTCCTCTTGGTTATCCTGATGTTGTCCTGTGTCGTGGAGATCCTGCAGCTTTGGGTCTGCAAGACTGGTCCCTTCACCTGTTCACAGATGGGGTGGATATTGGGGTGGGGCAACCCATAACCCTGATTCTGGGCCTGGGTAATTGCAGGGTTGGTCAGCCCACCCGCTCTCCCCAGTCTTCACCACCTGGGTGAGCTCTCCTGCATTGCCTTGGAGAGTTCACCCTTTGTAAGGGTGAGCAAGGTGGTGGTGAGAGGCAGTTCTCCTGCTTTCTTGTCCTCAGGGTCACATCTTCCACACCTACACCTTTAGGACCAGCTCTACTGTGTTGCCCAGGCATGGCATAGGGGCCAGTCTCCCAAGTGCTGCATCAGATGAGGGGCTAGATTGTCCTATCTTATGAAACTCAGGGCCAGCTCTCCTACCTACTTCAGGCATTGATGGGCAGGGGAGGGCGGCATCTCCCTCCCTCCCATGCCGCCACATGACAGGTAAGTACTGGGGACATCTCTCCCATGCTCACAACTTCGGAGCTGGCTCACCCACACCTCCGCCAACAGGATTGGCTCTATTGATGCATACACTTCTTAATTGCACATGTGCATAGAGGCAGCTGGAGCCTCACAGCACCCATGCAGTGCTAGGAGACAGCAGTCACACCCCCCCCACACACACACACCCCTTTATCAGGGCTGAGCTGAAGTTGAGAAGGTACAGGTCACAGGAATGGCCACTAGGGCTGTAAGTACAAGCCTGGGCCTAATGGAGAGGTGGAGTAGAATCAGGTAGCATTTGAAGCTCCAATGCCCCCCAGTACCTCCCCCAGGTTCCTCTGTGGACAAGGGCTGCAGTCCATCTGCATAAATAACCTTCAGGGGCCCCAATGTGTGCTGAGCTTGTGGAAGCAGCCCATACTTACAGCAGTAAATAAAAGCTCTCCCAGCATTCAGAAGACTGCCATTCACATGCAAGCCATCACTGAGTTAATTACAAAGATTCTTATCTGTTCATTAAAGAGACTAGAGGGCCCTCTATTTGGAAACATTGCGGTTAAAGGGACTGTGTTATTAACTCTAATGAAATGATTCACTCAGGGCTAGTGCCTGGTGAGGTGGAACCTGGGGACAGAAGCCCTCGTTTAGGGTGCCTGGTCCTTTGTATAACAGTCAGAAAGGATTCTGGGAGGAGCCCCGGGTGAGGCTGGCAGAAGGAAAGGCTGCCAGGTGGTATGGCTCAATTCACTGGACCATGGAAGGAGCATGGCGTATTCTTCCCTGAGCTATGATTCCCCGTCCGTGAAACAGGGATAAAATACCCATCTCAGAGGGTTCTTGTGGGAATTAAATGAGTCATTCACAGTGCCAGGGTAACAGAGATGGGCTAAGCCTCCAGATCACCTTGGCAAACATGAACTATTATTTTATGATCTTTCAAAGAAATATGCTTTTCTAAAGTGAGGTGACATGAATGTCTAGTCTCAACATCCATCTAATGCTACTGATTTTTTTTTTTCTTGGCATTTTGAGACAGGTCTTCCTTCTTGACCTGCGTCATCTCTCAGGGAACTTGAACAGTCTGTGAAGACATTGGAAGTCTCTAAAAGAGAGACACAGATATTTCACTTTATTACACCAAGGTGTGTGTGTGTGTCTGTGTGTGTGTTTGTGTGTGTCTATGTGTAATGAATATCGTAGGCAACTCAAAACAGGGTAGCTATGAGCTGGTGTGACGTTGTCTACTTTCAAAGCATTCCTCAAGATTTACTTACCCTGAGCTCCCCAACCCCTGGGATTACTCTAAAATAAGGGGACCAAACTCAGAACAGGGACAGTCTGTCAGTCTTCCTAGCCCCGGTTATCTCACAGGAAACAGAGTGCTTAGAGAGGACAGGCCTGGGATGCTTAGAGCTGAGTGCTCTGATACAGTAGGCCAGCTGCTGTTTTCCATGCTGCACCACACTCAGCTCCTCTCCCCTCCCCAGCCTAGCACAGGGCTCTAAGGGCACAATGCCTGTCTGCAGGGTGAGGGGCAGATAAGGCCAAGCTTTTCTCTGGGCCACGTTCACAGGCTGGTGAGGACACAGCTTGATGGCTAGCTGCCATCTCTTCAAACTCCATCCTTCTCTCTTCCTCCTTTCCCAAAGCCTACATCTTAGTCCTCCTGAAGAGGCCTTTCCGGAGAGAGGGAGCTACGGCAGAAGCCAAAAGCTCTGGAACTGGTAGGTATGGGGGTGTGCTTCTTTCCTAAAACAGGGCATGATCAGGGAGTGTGTGTGTTACCCACAAACCCTTCCTCCTGGGGATGAGCCTCCGGTGGCCTGTGGCTCTTTAGCCATAGCTGTGCACAGGCTGTCCACAAAGCTCCAAGGTCCCTGAGGCAGTCCCGGAAGTTGTCTTCTGCTTGTCTCCTCCAGACCTAGACGAGACCACGAATCCAGTTTCTGCTGAACTGCTCTAGGGCCCTGGGAAAATGCTAGGAAATTGGTGACTTTACCTCTGCCCATGGTTGCACCTCAGAGGCCTTTCTTGGCTCCTTCACCAAGACCTCCACATGACTCACTCCCCCCCCCCCAGCAGGCCTAGGGCCCTTCACCACACCTGCCGCCACCTGGCCTTCTGTTTAGTTAATGATCTGTCCACCCATCCCAACACTGGAGTGCAACTCCCTGAAGACATTGGCCTTATTTACTCAGTGCTACATCTTACATCTGGCTTGGGGCCTGGTACACAGGAGGCACTTCTGTGCTATGGACAAGGCCACACTGGGTTGACTGGGGTTGGGGATCAGGAATGAAGCCCTGATTTTCACATTCACACCCAGGAAGAGGACTATCATAGAATCAGCTCTACCTCCAGCCGGGGTGTACATCAGGGAGCATGCCCCCCTCACTGGGTTTAATGGGAACACAACACAACAAATTTTGGGTCCTCCACTCTTCCACCCAGCACTCCACCATCTCCCCCATAGCCCTAGGTCTGTGACACAGCTTGGAGGCTTGCTCAGGCCAAGGACAGCCCATCACCCACCTCATAGGAGTCCAGAATCGCAGTGATGGTCATCCCTAGGGGAAACAGGAGGAGGTGATACAGGAGTGAGGGTTCACGTGCAGGGGCTCCCACACTGTCAGAGCATCTGGAAGGGAAGCAGGTTCAGGGGATGAGCTTTGAGAAGTCCACAGCCTCCCAAAATGGTGTGTAAGGGGAGTATACTATTTACATGTGGATTTCATTCCATTCTCAAAGTGGCCCAAACTGCACAAAGATCAACTTGAGGTAGGGAGTGATAGCATTCAAATCCTAGGCCCTTTTTGTCTCCTCCTCTCAGTTCCAGGCCTGAGCAGGAACCCCTCGCAAGTCCCACACGAAGGGGACTTCTTTTAAGAGTAGATAAAGCCACTCATCTCAAATTGGTTACAACCCAAATGAAATCAAACCTCCAGCCCTAGCTAGCCCACAGTGCGCTCCAGATAAAATGGAATGTGGGGTGCAGTGCTGAGTCTGTGGGAGACTATACTTATGCCACCTTTCCGATAGGAAGGCACCCACTCTTAGTTCCCCTCTTCTGGGGGTCTATGCAGGCTGGAAGGCCTCCTGCAGGCACCTCTCTGACATGAGGACCTGATCTCCTGGCCCGCTATAATCCAGTCCCTAGGTGGTCATCATGGCAGTAGAAGGTATTAAAAGAACCCTAGGCTGGGAGATGGTTGGTAAAGTGCTTGCACTGTGAGGACCTGAGTTCTAGCCCCATGAAAATAAATAAATAAAAATAAGGTCAGGCATGGTGCGTGAATGGTGGTGCATACTTGTAATCCCAGCACTGGGAGGGAGAGACTGGTCCCCGGGGCTCCCTGACTGACCAGACTAGCCTACTTGGCAAGTTTCAGGCAAATGAGAGACTCTGTCTCAAATATAAACAATAAACAAGGTAGACAACATTTGAGGATTGACAGCTTAGGTTGTCCTACACTCAAGCAAGCACCCACATACACGTGAAAACACACCACACCCACCCACACACACACACACACACTGAATCCTGCCTGACTGGCTCAGAGCCACTCACAACCTGTACATCTGCCTCCTGTAAAAATTAACTTGCTTTTTTTGTTGTTGTTGAGTCAGGGTCTTTCTGTGGATCTGAAGCTGACCTAGAACTCATTGTATATTCAGGTTGTTTCAAACTCTCCATCCTCCTGCCTCGTTTCCAGAGTGCTGGGATTGCAGGCACAAGCCACCACCCCTGGTCTATAGCTAAACCTTTTCTCCAGCAGCCCTTCCCAGGAATGCGGATCAGGAGGAAGGAAGAAACCTAATGACCATGTGTATAGGGAAGGCCTTTGTAAGGCTCAGACTTTCTGTGGATAACATGCAGTCAGCGGAGGGAAGACTCACACCCCAGAGGGGAGAATAAGCAGAGGCAGAAGAGCCTGGGGAGTTACAGAAGGGGCAAAGATTCTGCTACTAAACTGAGTGAGCAAACCAGAGTCACAGAAGCCGGATACAGGGCAGACCCAGCAAGGACCAAGACTTTAGATTTTGTCCCGACCTAGTGTGTGCTAGCAGAGGCTGTTAAACACACCTGAACAGAGTGTCCCACTGGATTTCAGGAAGTTGGCCATGGTGGGGAGGGAAGATTGAGGATTGGGGTGGATTAGAAACCAGGCCACGGTAGTGTTGACTGAGTCCGGAAACAGAAGGTCGAGGGGTTCTCTCAAGATTCCCCAGTCCCCTGTTTCAATGTTTCGATCTTTGGAGGGTTCCCTAAGGGCTAGGACTGTGTCACCAAGCAGGAAGAAAGGACTTTGACACTGGGTTCTGCTGTTTGTTGCACATTGCTTTGAATCTGTATTATAGTTATCCAATCTATGACACAGAGCTGATTTTTGCCTTTCTCCCTAAGTGGTTATGGAGGATAGTGGTCATTTCCAGACAAGTTCAGACACAGCAAATGCTTCCTAAGTGGGACCATCAGTGTCCTGCCTTTAAACACTCCACATACTGTTAGTCTAGAATAAGCAATGAAAAGACTCCATTCCAGCACTGGGGGAAAAAAAAACTAAAATCCTGAACCTGGAGTGACTGGTAGTATAACGAAACAGGAATTCAAAGTTAAGGCTCCTGACCACTACCCTATGCAGACCTGGCTTTCAAGAAATATGGATGTCACCCTTCACCATGCTGTCTACAGAGGTGAGCAGGGCTGGACCATTGCCATCCCTCCAATTCTGCCAGACCCAGCTTCACCTACCCTTTGTTGGAAAAGCTCTTTGCAAAATTATCGTGGCCATTCCAGCCTATGCAGGCAGTCAGCAAGGATGGGGGAGGGCCACGGCAGCAGGGAGAGATGCTAAATGTTCACCAGCCTGTCCCCTGGGCCTCAGTGTGGGGCTGAGGGATGGGCCTGTGCTCTGTCAGTGGCCCCAGTCTGCGATGGATGTGCAACCTGGTAAGATGGTGTCGGCAACACTTGGCGAGATTCATTTTCCCCGCTGCTATGGGAGAAAAATGGGGCCTGCGAGCCATCCATCTGCTCGGCGGGGAAAGTGGCAAACAGGAGAGCAGCCTTGCAGAGAGCAGTCCAGCCAGCCCAGCTCAGCAGTCTCAGAACAGGCAGGGAGGGGGAGGCAGCACAGGACTCATTTCCCTGGCTGCCTGGGATGGACAGGACTCGGGTGAACTAGCATGTAGGAGCCTCAGTGCAGCTACCTACACCTACAGGAACTAAACGTTAGGACGTCACAGTCCGTGGTTCATATTTTAATCTTTCTCACCTCTGAGAAGATCTGGAGAAAAACACCCGTTTTCCCCAGTGTTCCCAAAGCCTGGCCTTTCTGTCCCTTCCACAGGAAGAACCTCAGCTCTCCCCCCTCTTTATAGTACTCCTGGAATCCTACCGGAGACAGTTACATAAGCACTCCATCCATGAGTCTTCTGGACTCTTCCAGTCTATACCTCCCAGCCCTCCCAGTACCTACTTTACAACTGAATTCTGCTTTTGGGGTGTGGAATAGCTTATCCCACTCCAGCCACATCGTTTCCTTTTACATTTTCTTAGGTTTATGTTTAATTTTGTGTGTGCTTGTGTGTTGGTGTGTCACATGTATATAGGTAGCCTTGGAGGCCAGAAAAGGGTTCTTGGGAGTGATGGGTGGTTGTGAGCTACCTGACATGGCTGCTAGGGACCAAACTCAGATCCTCTGAAAGAGTAGCAAGCACACTCAACCACGGCGCTATCTCGTTAGTCCCTAGCCATACTGAACCCCCATCCCCTCAGTATCACAAATGAGGTACCCAGTGCAGTCAGGACTGGGATGGAACATGTCTAAAAACAAAGCTCCCTATTTGCCTACCACAGGTCTACTACGCCCCAGCAGGTACTGTCAACTACACATGTCAAATGCATTGTGTTTCCAGGAAAGTGACTAAGTCACAGGTGTTCCTCCATTTACAGTGGCGTTAAGCCCATCCCAAGCTGAAAACATCATAAAATGAAAATGCATTTAATCCACCAAATGCTATACCTCAGCACACCATGTGGGGGAGGGCGCCTAGTGTCCCCTGATGATCTCATGACTAACCGGGAGCATTGGCCCACTGCTTCTGTCCAGCATCTTGACAATTTGTCCCACTTCATGTCTCTGGATTGAGCGAAGATTAAAATTCAAAATATAGTTTCAGGTTGGGGTTGCAGCTCAGTTGATACTTGCCTAGCATGTACAAGGTCTGGATTAGTTCCCCAGACCCTATAAGTCAGGTGCATAGCACATACCAATAGTCTGAGCACTTGGAAGGTGAGGCAGGAGGAGCAGGAGCCCAAGGGCAGTCTTAGCTATTGAGTAAGTTCTGGGCCAGCCTGGGATACATGAGATCTTGTTTCAGAAAGAGACAGAGACAGCCAGAGGCATAGACAGAGAGAGAGAGGGAAAGGAAAGCACCTTTCCAATAGATCTGTACCTCATCTGGACTATCAAGAAGTCAAAACACTGAATGGCAAACCACCAGAAGTAGTGGACTATCTTTAGAGACCAAGTGAGTTTGACTCATCCAAAGTCAATGTTATAACAAGTTTAGCATAAAGTTCTTTCTCATATCCTAGTCATGATTCTAGAATTGAGTAGCCCTCGAAACCAGAGCAGGTTTAAAGAACACCACACTGCACGTGGTCAGGAAGAATTTGGGGACAGAAAGTGAAAGTGAGGTAGAAATAGGAGATACAAAGCTTAATTGGTGTGACTTCAGCCGGACTTGAATTGGCTGGCCTCCCAGCTGGCCTTCCAGCAGTAACTGCCGCTCACCTGCTACAGTTGACCAAGACCTGGCTGTTTGTTACATGACTGCACTCCTAAGTTCATTAGCGTGGTTTAGCCTGAGCAGCTCCATATTGGTTTGGTCTATTGGGCCAGTACAGGAGCTTGGTTACAAATCAATGGCTTCCTACAAATTACATTTGCCAGCTCCTCCTTTTGGCTCTCCCCACCACTGGCTGTCCTCCCCACCACCATCTCTTCCCTATAGAAACTTTCTCAAATCCTTACCACTAGCCCTTCCCTTTGTGGTCTACAAGCATCAGTGTGCTTTTGTGCCCACCCTCTTATCCTTAGGCCTTGTTTACGAAGAAGGTTTGTAATCTGTTCCCCTTCTCCACCGTTGAACACATAGGGAAACTGATGCAGAGATGAACCAAGAAGAAGTCAAAGCAGGGGCTAGGACTGACTCCATTCCAAAATCTCAGAAGCAATCTTTTCCATGTTAACGCTCTCTCTCTCTCTCTCTCTCTCTCTCTCTCTCTCTCTCTC
>CABHPP010001364.1:33068-60991 GCA_902168425.1 Peromyscus attwateri
CTCCCCTCTCTCTCTCACACACACACACACACACACACACACACACACACACACACACACGCACAAAAGATAATAATCTTCATATTGGCTGGGCACTGTGGTGCATGCCTATAATCCTAACACTTAGGAGATAAAGGCAGGAGGATCAGGAGTTCAAAGTCATCCTCAGCTACATAGTAAGTTCCAAACCAGTCTGGGAGACATGGAGCCTTATCTCAAAATAATAATGATAACAACAATAATAATCTTTGAGTTGATTACCTGCAGAAATAACATTTCAGACTTTCCGATTGACTCAGGACATTGCTAAAACTAATTCAGGTGTTCCTTTTGACTATTTCAACTTGACAACTAGCTTCATTTGTGACATGTCTCCTGACAAGCTTACTTTAGAATGAATAATCATATACTATTAGTGCAACACAAAGCAGATGAAAATCACAATTTTAATTACAGACTTGGCATTATGAGGTCAGTATATGATCATCTAAGCAGTGTGCACGTTTGTTTCGGGTGATTCCTAGCAATGACTAGATCTAAATTTCTCACGATTCTGTGTGAGAGGTTTAATTTGCATGCAGTAAAACATTTTCCTTCTAAGTTGTTGGATGAGTGCAAATACATTCTACAGCATCCGGGTTTAGATAAGAACCCCCTCCACCCCAGACGACTTCCTCATAATCCTTTGCAGTTAAACTAAACTTCCACAGGCAACTAATTTTCTGGTGTTTTCCACTGTTGTGGAGGGCTTTTATTTTTTGTTTGTTTGTCTGTAGTATGAAGGCCTGAACCTAGGGTCTCAAGAGCACTAGGAAAGGAGTTTATCAGCATGCTACATTCCCAGACCTCTTCCACTTTTGTTTTGGTTGGTTGGTTTTGATTTTTCCGTTTGGTTCTTTGTTTTTCAAGACAGCGTTTCTCTGTGTAGTCCTGGCTGTCCTGGAACTCCCTCTGCAGACCAGGCTGGCCTCAGTCTCAGAGATCCGCATGCCTCTGCCTCATGAGTGCTGGGGTTGAAAGTGTGCACCACCATGCCTGGCTTCCGGCCCTTTTCTTATCTTCTATTTTGAGACAGGGTTTTGCCCAAGCTGGCCTTGAACTTGCATTCTTCCTGTCTCAGCCTCTTAAATGGCTGAGATGACAGGTTCACACCCTCAGGCCTGACCCTACTTTTCTGCTTCTTATTCCCATGGATTCGCTTTGCCTTTTCTTGAGCTCCGTGTGAGCAGGATCATGCATTATCTATCCTTCTGAGTCTAGCTTCTTCCATAAGTCTGTTTTCATTACTCATCTAGACACAATTCCTCCTGCCAGGACACTCTTGGGAGAATGTCCACACAGGTGTCTTCTGTAGGTATCTGCTACCACAGTTTTATACATGCTTTTTAGTACTTGCAAGGATGGATGATAAACAGATTTTGTTTACCAGTCTCTTCACTGAATGAATAGCTTTTAGACATTTAGACATATGGTCTGTGGGTATCTCTTTTACACTCTTGACCCGTGTACACTTGGATGGCCTAGAAGGGCAAGGAAAGAAGCCAGCGCTGTAGCAGAGCCTCTGTTTCAGCCCAGGAGCCTGGCCGATACCTCCCAGCTGCCTGAGGGGCCAAGAGTCGACTAAGAAGCTGGACACCAACAAAATAGGACAAAGGAAGGGTCTTCCGGGCCAGCTGAAACAGGTGTAGATTACGTGACTGGCAAATCCATGCATGGTGGCCAATTTTGATTATCAAGTGACAGGATCTAGAGTGACCATAGAGACACAGGGGCATGCCTGTGAAGGATTGTCTAGATTGGGTTAAATGGACTGGGAAGACCTACCCTGCTTGTGGGTGGCACCATTCCATGGGCTGGGATCCTGGACTGAATTTACAGGAGAAAAGAGCTGGACCCCAGCGTTCATCCCTCTGTATCCTGACCATTGGCGCAGAGTTGACTAAACGCCTCTTGTTCCTGGAGCTGTGAGACAAACTATAAACCTTCCTCCACCCAGCTGCTTTCATCGAGGATTGCCACAGCAGTAAGACAAGCTCCAATACACCACACACACACCTTTGTTCGCTCGTGGGTCCCGGTTTTGTTGTTTCGCTTTGTTTGTTTTGGGGACACGGCCTCTCTGTAGCCTTAGGTGGTCTCAAACTCATGGTGAGCCTCCTGCCTCGGCTTCCTCGGGCCTAAGATTGTAGATGTATACTACCGTACCCAGCTTGCTTGCTTATTTATTTGCTTGCCTGCTTATTTGTTTGTTTGTTTCTGTGCTGGGGCTTGAAGAACTCAGAGCCTGATACAGGCTAAGCAAGCAATCTACCACAGAGCTACATCCAGGCCTGGACAAATAAATCCTTTTTCAAGCACCAAGCATGTGGGCCCAGTATGCTGCATTTTAGAGTCACTGTGACAAAAATAATTAAGTCAATAAGATACCTTCTCCTCTGACCTCATGGAGCTCACAGATTGGTAAAAAGAGACAGATATTAATGAAATAAGCATACTCATGATGCCAGCCCTGGGCTCCCAGGGACAGTCATTCCTGTACCTGCCTCCTCGACACTGTACATGCTCCCTCCCCCACCCCCATCTCTCTTTCTCCCTTACCATGTCACACCTTCCCTGGAGTCTCCCTTCTGAATCTGAGCCCATCTGTCCTTACTGCCAGCACGCACCCTCTTGAGTGGGCATCTCTGCCTCTGTACCTCCTCCCACCAAGAAGTCTGAGGAATGTGGAGGGGAAGGAAGAGGTGATGTGCTCCACACTGCCCCTGAGTCTCAGCTCCACCACCTCCACTCACAGCTCCTAACTGTGGGTCCAAAGACGTCTCCCACCTGAGTGCTGGTGGCCTTGTTTGCCTAGGGAAAGAGTGCAAGGATTTCCTGAGGGATCAGTGAGAGCTGACCCATAGTGTCCGGTGACAGATGATGCTGAGCAATAGCTTTTTCCCTACCCCTCTGTTTAGGAAGCCTGGGCACTAACCGCTTGGCAAGGGGGTTAGCCACCCTTCACTGGATTCATGGCTTCTTGTGTTCAGGGATGGTGGGGAACCTCAGTATAGAGAAGTAGCTAGGACAGGGATGAGAAGTAGCAGAAGAAGCAGAAGCCTGGGGTCCTGTGTGGCTCCCATCTGCAAGGTAGCTGAGGGTGGGAAAGAGGTGCCTGCTGTTGGCAGCACCCAGGCTTGGAGTGAGCTGCTATGGTGATCATGTATGGGGACAGAACAGGCTCACAGCAGCTGGGATCCAGGTGGGCCCTGCCAGGAACAGATCCAGCGTGCTGGACCACTGCCCAGTGCTGCTTCCCAAATCCCATCTTCTCCCAATTCCCAGAGTGTGGCCGTCACTCTGCCAAGCATCCTGGCAGCCTCTGGCAACTCCACTTCCAGAGAAGCCCAGGAACCTGGGATGTTGCCCAATCAGCCACCAGTGGGCTGAGGTGTCCCTGCCTGAGCCCTGACAGCAAAGTTCCTTATCCATCCTATCACAGAGCTCCTGGCTCTGAGGCTTTACTGCAAACACTCCTAGCATCAAGTTCCCACCTAAGACCCAGCAGCAACCCCCTCCCAGACAAGTCTTAACCTTGAATCCACTGTTCATCATTGACTCCTTCCACGTAGGCTGGTGCTTGACTTTGTTCTTATGCATTACATGAAAATAACAAGTTTTCTCTTCCTCTCTCCCACAGCTGTGTGATTGTAAATGAGGCCATGCAAGAAATGCACTGCACTTGTGGCCATCATGCTGTGTGACTTCAGCCACATTGTTGCTCCTCTCTGTGCCCTAGGCAACATTAAGAAGACACTAACACAATGCCCAACTGCCACCCTCCCCCAAGCCCATTCCCATCAGAGAAACAGGATTGAGTATCTCTGGAGGGTACTGCTCGGAATGGATGCCACATTCTCTTTGCCTCTCTTTAAAGAATGCCCCAGCCTGTATCCCCACCCATCTCCATCCATCCTCCAGGGAGCCTGGGGAGAGTTCCTGCACCTAGAGGGTATCCCTGTCCTGAGAGATAAATCTCCCTACCAGATACCAGCTCGGGCCCCCAGCAGCAGGCCTTACTGGGCCTAGCCTTCTTCCCTCGCTGGCCTGTGCTCTTGGCAACTCCAGTTTGCACATCTTGCCCAGCCTGCCTCTCCTCCTCCTGACTTCCCTTCCCTGTCCCTACACTTATGCCAGGTGCCCTCTAATTGACCCTCCCTTATCCACACCCCTGCCCCGCTGGTATTCAGGTCCTAACTGCACTGCGAGAATGCAGATGATTCCACAGAACTGTGATCTGCTCTGGGGGGAATGCAATCATCTTGTGTTGCAAGTAGTGTCCAGATGACTGGTTTATGGATCTGTCTGCAAGCGTGTCTCAGCATCACTTACGTCTTCTGCTTATACTCTGGTAGGGTTTCCTGAGAGCCTGTTATGGTCTGTAGGGACATAGCCCTGAGCCCTGGGGCTTGTGAGCAGAGCCAACCCTGGCACTCTCAGATGAGAGGTTACCTTCCCTCCGGGTACGTAATAATAGCTAACTTCATTGAGTCTGACAGGTGCCAGGAACAGGGCTTGGCTTTATAAGCACCAACTTCTAGAACCATCATGGTCTAGTGTACTGGAGTAAAAGGGTCCCCTTACCATGCTAGACCTAGGCAGGAGCATGGCTGGTAGGGGCGGAGCTAGTTAGTCCCAGGCCACCTGACTTTAAGTTCCTGTCCTTCACTGGCCACTCTCTCACATGACCACTGCTGAGGAAGAGCTATCAGTGGTGACTAGAAATGCTAACGGGAAGGTGGCTTTGGACCAGCTTGAGCCTAGGTGTATTAGCTGGAAAGAAAAGCATCTGGAGCCAGGAGAGCCACATGCCAAAGCAACCAGGCCCAGAAGTGCCTATCAAGTTCAGTGACACTATTCTTTTAGGCGTATATGACCTCCAGGAAATTACATTCCCAGGGGGCTGTGTGAACTCACTGATGTCACCCCTTCTTTGCCAGTGAGAGGCTGAGGCACACTGCAGCCACCCCTCCCCAATGACCTGGCAGTCAGTGCTGGCCTGGGATCGCAGTCCAGGCCTCTCAGGCTGGGACTGCTGTTCTTTTGCCTCACCTCCTCTTCTTGCTTTCACGGGTCTTCCCTGCTTTTCCCACCTGTTGATAAAGGCACTGATAGACACTGCCAAGCCGGGGCAGCATCCACCCCCACCCCACCCCCAGACCCCTTCTCCCTCTGCCCTTCTTAGCCCTGCCTCAACTTACTCTCGCCAACACCTCTACTCCCCTCAAAGAGGGTGCCTCTTCCATCAGTGCGAGGTCCCAGGGTCACTTCACTGTCCTGTACACAGTGGTTAGGCCACTGCAGATCTCAGAACAGCCACCCAATTCCACCTTCTAGGAACTAGTGCCCCGTTGCACAGTCTTCCGCACACAAAGACGGTAATCGCCTCTAAGAAGGGTCACCAGTGCAGAGAAGAAAGCGCCAGACCCTCTCTGATCGACCCTCCCTTCCCCACACCCCTCCCCTGCTGGCATTCAGTTCCTAACTGCACTGCACGAATGCAAATGATTCCACAGAACTGTGATCTGCTCTGGGGGGAGTTCGACCATCTTGTGTTGCAGGTAGTGACCAGATGACCGATTTATGGATCTGTGCGTACGTGCATCTCAGCATCACTTATTTGCTGCTCTAGGGGAGGTGCTCTGAATTCTCCTTTGAATGGGTAACATCCCACAGGGTCTCTCAGTATTTCCTGAGTTAAGTAAATTGATTGACACATGTTCACTGTATTTCTGTATGGAGTGCTTGACTGTACTTCCCCAAGCTGTTCTGAAACACTCCCCAGGTGGTGGCCAGTTTTCTCTTAAAGGGTTTCACCCACAGTCTGAGAACAAAGGGCCTTTGGTCTTCCCAGCTGCATGCAACCCCTGGATCTCCAAAGGGGACTCTGGAGGTCAGCAGTGGGGATCCCAGGTCCTCTGATGGCTTCCTCGGCTTCCTCGGTCAGCCATTCATCAGAAGGGGTTTAGTGAGCATCTGCTCTGTGTTGTTGCTGAGTAGAGGACTGTCTGAGGCTCCTCCCTCACCTTCTGTTGGCCTTCCCCCTGGTGTCACTAAGGTCGCAACTGTAGAAGTCCCGTGTGCTGTTTATTTTGTGGGTCTGAGACAAGTTAGGGTCATCTGGGAAAGGGGAATCTCAATTGAGAAAATGGCTCCGTCAGATTGTCTTGCAGGGCATCTTCTTGACTAGCGATTGATGCAGAAAGATGCTGTCCACTGGGAACAGTGGCACCACTGGGCCAAGTGGTCCTGGGTTGTAGGATAAAGCAGGCTGAGCAAGCTATGAAGAGCAAGCCAGTAAGCAGCACTCCTCCATAGCCTCTGCATCAGTTACTACCTCCAAATTCCTGCCCTGCTCAAGTTCCTGCCTTGGCTTCCCTCAATGACACACTGTGATTGGGACATGTACACCAAATAAACCCTTCCCTCTCCAAGTTGCTTTGGGCCATGGTCTTTAACACAGCAACAGTAGCTTAACTAAGACAGCCTGGGTTCCAAATCCTGCCCCTCCCAACACATCTCCTCATGGGAACAAGGCTTCCACAGAACTCAGGGGACCTGGTCTGTCTGCAGGGAGGGAACTTCAGAACTTTCAGTAGGAGTAGGGGAGGGGAGTGGGGGTAAGGAAGGGCTAGAGGTAGGGACCCTCATTCTTGATTTCTGCCTTTGTATTTGACCTTACATGTAGAGATGATTTCAATCTCCTTCCGGTCTGGACTCGACTTTTGCCAGTCTATAATGAGAATAACAACTCTGGCCTCACTTAGCTCTTCGTGTTTGGGAGAGTGTGATTATTAATTGACTGCCACATGCATAACATCCAGCATTTATCGAGCATTTCATGTGTGCTAACCAAGAACGGGGTCCCCCACCCCACCACTACCGAGAGTTTGAAGTTCCCTCAGCAGTTCCTATGGAAGACAAAAGCCAGGATCACTCATGAGCAGATGGGACAGGAAGATGAGGCTAGTGACAAAGGCCTCCCCATCCTTCATCATCAGAGACCTGTATCCAGTTTGTGTCCACCTTGGAGTAGTGACAAGGACAGTGAGGGAGCCCAGTACTCCTGTGGCTGTGGCTTGAGGCTCCAGGATGCCTGGGAGATAGAGTTTAGAGGCACTCTCCTGGGGGGGTCCCCCTTCAGAATGCTTGCCTGTCTGCCCTCTGGGCCTCGCCTGCCAGCAGGGCACAGAAGCAAGGATTCAGAGAGCTCCATGGAGCCTTGGTCAAGAGCTGCAGAGGCTCCACTGGCCTTGCAAATGGAGAAATATACAGACAGGAGGGCAGACCAGGCTTCCCAGGAGACCTCAGCCTTCCTCCCTGGTAGGTCCAGCCCAGGTGGTTCTGGAAGACAGCCAGAGCAGGAAGGCTCGAGATGGTCTGGGGTCACTGGCTGGGATCAGGAAGCACTCAGAGGGTCAGAGCCCAAGGGGGTGGGACTTACGTGGGTTACAGCCTATTGCAGGCCAGGCACTTTGCTAACAATAACAAGTGACAGTCACCCTGTCCCCACACTTTGCATCCACTGTTCATTTAATCCCTTCAGCCATCCTTGCAAGATATGATCAGTATCTTATAAACAGGAAACTCAAGTGTGGAGCAGTTAGCTTGTCCATGCTGGGCACTGCACATAAAGCTCTATGGTATGAAGAACTTTTTAAAGACAAGGTCTCGGACTGGAGAGATGGCTCAGAGGTTAAGAGCACCGACTGCTCTTCCAGAGGTCCCGAGTTCAATTCCCAGCAACCACATGGTGGCTTACAACCATCTGTAATGAGATCTAGCGCCCTCTTCTGTATACATAATAAATAAATAAATCTTTAAAAAAAAAAAAAAAAAAGACAAGGTCTCAAATTCACCATCCTTCTGCCTCCATCTCCAAATATTGGGATTATAGGCATGTACCACCACATCTGACTCTAAGGGGCTCTGTGTCATCATTATCTAGATGGTGAGATGCTGGCTCAGAGAGGTTAAGAAAGTTTCAAGAGGTCACACAACCAGGAAGCAGGGTACTATGAAATGAACCACAGGCATTTCTGTCAAAGCCTGGGATCCTGATCACCATGTCACATTGCATTCAAATCCCATACCCAGAGACAAAGGAATATTACCACCAATTGCATTTTCCAGAGAAAGAAACCAAGGCCCCAGAGGGCAATGGGACTAGGCCAGAGCACCCCACTGGTGGTCAGGCATACCTTAACCAGGACCAGGTCCCAGCCTGTCAGCCTCTAGCAGTGTGGAGGCCATGTCCTCCTGAGCCCGGGTCTACCAGTTTCGAGCTCCCTGTCCTCAGCTCCTTCCTATGACAGCTCTGCTTTATAAAGACTATCTGCTTGCTCAGGCACAGGGGTCTCAAAAAAGGGTCTCAGGTCTCTGGAGGTCTGTACCACACTGCACTAGAGGTCTGAATTAGGGCTGGGGACACTTGGTTGGCTAGTTGCTGGGAGGAGGTAGGGTAGGAGAGGCTTTGATGGGCCTGATCTCTGAGAAGCTGCAAATTCTACCCAGGCCCAAGAGCTTCCCTGTGATTCTTAACTTTTGGGAGTCTCCTGAAACCCTTGGTTCTGTGGCTCTCAGCTGGGGAGTGTCTCCTGTTCCCCGCTCCAGTGCCGAGTAGCCTGGATCAGCAGGCTTCTCTACTCTGGACTCAACTTCTGCAGGGGACACAGAGGGCCCTCCCTCAAGGACCTGTATCCATGAGTGTCCTCATCCAGAGAGGCAGCCAGGGCTCAGTCCCAGAACCCTTGGGCACTAGAGGAGACACAGGTTGAAGGCCCAGAGCCCAAAACAATGTCTGCAAGATGATGATTCAGGGGAGAGATAAATGGCAGAGACAGGGAGAGGGAGACAGAGAGACACAGAGATGGGAGCTTCTTGGGGTGAATTAGAGAGTCCCACTGACGGCGAACAAGGCACAGAGACAGGAAGTGCACAGATCCGCATGGACAACTTGAAGAGACCTGAGGAGGAGAGCATGAGCAAGGGTTGGTGAGGAGCCAGAGAGAAAGCAGGGCCCTAGGAGAGACCCAGAGGCCCTAGGTGGGCAGAAGAGGAAGGATGGAATGCAGGGCTGGAAGGAGGGATCAGAGATTCAGGCCTTTGCAGGGCAGGGAGGAGGCTTGGGCGGCTCTGGCATATGGCTTCTGATCTCCCGAAGGCACGAGAGCATAACCATTCATCTCTATAAATAATTTTACCCGCCGAGCCTTCTAAATGGCTTCTCTGTGTCTGTGAAAGCTTTTAAACCCCATTTGCTTAGTAAACACGCAGGAAGCAGACAAAAGCTCTTCCCTGGCAGTGAGGGGGCTGGAAGACCAATTAGACTGAGGAGTAATTAAAAGGAAGTAGAGTGCCAGCTGTGGCTGCTGGGGTCCCCCTGGCCCTTCATCCCTCCTGGACTTCACTCTTCTCTTCTGGAGAGGGACACACTCTGGGCATCTCAGCCACATGCCTGGTCTGCCCGTGAGTGAGCCTGAAGGAAGATGAGCCTTTGTTGTTCCTAAGGAATGAGGAAGTTCTTCTTTGTCTCTTGCCCGAGTCTCCATGTTATTCTATGCCGTCCAGCCTTCAGACATGACAGTTTGCCCCCATTGCAGAGATCTGAGGAGATTGGGCTGCTTTCTAAATAAGGCATTTCACATCCCTGTGTCTATACACTGGTGTTCAGGATTAGCCCCAAACCCTTCTTCCAAGCAAGACCGTTCTGAGGGTCCCAGCTAGCTTTCTTCCATTTCTTTCTAAATCTTATATGAGGGACTGTCTTGTCCATTATTTTTAGCTCTGTGTTAACAGAGCCCAGGACAATGTTGACTATGTAGGTTTCCAACCCCTGACCAAACAACAGCTGCATGGAACCATTTGTCTGACCATTTATGCACTCCTTCTGGCCCCAGCCCTGGTCCTTGAGTCACCCAAAGTAGAACCAGTCATTTGTCCCTGTTAAGTTTGCTCAGGTCAGATTCTGGACTCTGTCTAATTAACTGAGATCCCCTTGGATGTAGATTCTACCACAAGCTTGTTCACTTGCCTCTGAGCAGCAGCTCTGGGTGCAATAGAGCATTGTGGGGCACTCTTGAGTACTTGGTACTCTGGGTGCTTCCTTGGGGACCCGGGACTCTGGTGAGCTTTTTCCTCAAAGCTTATGCTACATGGCCTGCCCTGGCTCCTGAGCTGCATACTGCCACCCCCTACCTGTCCTTACTGCACACAGCTGATGGCTGTGCTGGGAGCTCACTGGGGCCTAGCCACATGGGGTGACACAGATATATAGTGACTCCAAGAGCTCATGAGTTGAAAGCATGATTTCCAGATGGTGACGCTGTTGGGAGGTCGTGGGTTCTTGAAGGCGCTAACTTCATCAACAGATCATGCATTAATGAACTCATAGCTGAATGAGCTGTTAAGAAATGGGTCTAGTTGGAGGAAGTGGTTGCTGGGGCCTGATTTTGAAAGATCTCTCTTGCCTCCACCCTTCTTCCTGCCTTGTATTCTCTGTTTCCTGGCCACCATGAGGTGAGCAGCTCCATCTGTGTTCCCTTCCATGGTTCTCTGCTTCATCTCAGGCCCATGGGCACTAGGGGAGCCAAATCACCATGGACAGAGACTGCCAAACCCATGAGCCCAAATAAACCTTTCCCCTTCAAGATGACTTTCTTGAAGATTTTGTCCCTAATATGTGAGTTATTATTATTTAGGGACCTGAATGGACAATACATATGAATTTGCCAGACTCACACCTGTCATCCCAGCTACTCAGGAGGCTGAGGCAGGAGGTTTGAATACTCAGGGTCAGCCTGGATAATTTAGCAAATCCCTGTCTCAAAATAAAGATTAAAAGAGGGCTGGGGATGTAGTTCAGTGGTAGGAGTACTTGCCTAACTTACGGTAGTTAATTCCCAGTATGGGGTGGGGAGGTAGTCAGGTGAAGAGTATCATCAACTTGACAGAGTCTAGAATCACCTAGTAGATGGGCCTCTGGGCATACCTGTGGGGGATTTTCTTCATTATGTGAATTGATGTGGGGAGACTCATCTTAATCATGGGCAGGACCAGTCCCTGGCAGGTCTGTGTAAAATAGAGAAAGCAAGCCAAACAACGTTCGTTGATCACCTTCTTTCTGATTCTTCATGTGATGTGACCAGCTGCTTCAAACTCCCACAGTATTGACTTCCCCTGCCATGATGGACTGCGTCCTTCTGAAAGCCGGAATAAGTCTTTTGTCCCTTAGGTTGCTTTTGTGAAGGTTTTTTTGTTGTTGTTGTTTTTGTTTTTTGGTTTTTGGTTTGTTGTTGTTGTTGTTGTTGTTGTTGTTTTCTCACAACAGGAAGAGAAACTGAGATAGCTTACGTCCCTAATCTTCCAGGGTGCAGATGGGAAACCGGTGCCAGACAGAGGTGGCAGCATTCACGTTTGCATCTGCTCTGCCCCCTCACTCAGTTACTCAGTGCGTCAAGGCTGGGCATTGGGTGTGGGCGTAGGGGTAAACGAGGGTGAAGAATGGTATGCCATTCCTCTGGCTAGGGCCTAGTCCCCTTGCAGGCTCGGGTTACCCAGCAGCCCTGAGATCTGCTTCTGCCATCATCCACTTGTGTTCCCTCACCTTTGTACGCAGCCCTGTGGTTCTGCTAGCTTTCATTGCTCCTTTATTAATTGGCTTGCCTGTCCTCGGGATTATTTGATTGCCACTTAATTGCTTGATGACAGCAAGGTTTATTTTTGTTCTTTTTCTCTCTTAGAAAGGGGGCGGATGCTGAAGAATGGGCCAGGCTGGCTGCTCAGGGCTGTCTCATTCCCCAACAGGGTCCTGCTGTCCCTTCCCATCTGCTACCCTAAACAGGAGGGAAGTGGAACCCCTGAGGCTGCTCCAGCTCTAAGCCCCAGACAAGGGCTTTGGGAGCTTTTGAGGCAAGGACAGTTGGGTGCTCACAGGCTCTTTAAACTGCTGTTGGTGAAACTGTGCCCTCGGCCAGCTGGGTGAGGCCTGAGCAGGACATCTATTGTACCTCTGTAAGTGGGAGCCACCAGAGGAACTAGCCTAGGGCCACAGAACCAGGATGGGACAGGATAGGAAGCCAGATCTGCAGCTACTAGGGCAGACCACTCTTTCCATATGGGAACCTGGAGGTTCAGAGGTACACAGAGGCTGCAGCCTCTAGAGGAGGGTGGGTCTCTGGGAAACACACACTCTCTCATTTATCCACTGAGCACATACTAAACATCCATGGGATCCCAGGCATATCACTGAAAACAGGAGGGTGACTGTGATATGCTTCAATACTGTCCTCCTGACCTCAGAACAGTGTAGGCTAGGTCAACTTACCCCCTGTAGGGGTAAACCAAGTCTGTGAGGTGTACAGGGCATGTGCTAGGTCCCTGGCACTCAATACTTTGCTTAACACTCATGGAAACTCTGGGCAGAAGAGCCAGGAAGGACTGTTGTCTAGCCATGGGCTGTAGATGAATAAGGAACCCTCAACTTAAACAGCTGGAGGGATTTGCTCATTCACATGGCTATAAATGGGAGGCAGAGTTTGTTTCAGATCTGTGGGGGTCTACCTGTTGGGCCCTTGATGTCCCATGTTGGGAGCTGGAGAGTTCCTATGGTCCTGGACTGGGCAAGAATGAACCTGTGGATGGCCTGTGCTCACTGGGCATGCATTGGGGTACAGATATGAGGGCATCAGTCAAGAATGACCATACTGGAGGAAAGGATGTCTGTCCCTGTTGCTAGAAATCCACGGAGTCTGTATAACACACAAAGGAGTTTCCTAGAAGATAAAACTCACTACAGCCTGAGAAACCAAGCTATGGTCCACGCTGATCTTCTTCCTGATCCAAGATCTGCCTGGTCCGTCTCAGCATCCAGACTATGAGGCAGCGAAGAGAGCCCGCATATGTGCATCTCAGGTCTTAAGGGTCCCAAGAGGCCACACCCCAGGGGCATATACTTCAAGGTCACAGGCAGGTCTAGCAGTTATCTGCTGCCTCTCTAGGGGCAGTGCTTCAAGGTCATAATCAGAACAGCTATCCACTACCTCTCCTCTTTTTGTCTAAATAAGAAAGTTCTAATCTAATACAAAACTATATATAATAGGAACGATTATCAAGTATTGTCCAGGAGAGATAATGGATAATGACATAAACAAAATGGAACTAGAATCAACAGGAACAGCATCAAATAAGAAACATACTAAAATCTAGAGATGTCCAGAACACATATCTGGCAGGAAACACCCTGAATAACAAAACTGTCCCCGATCCTGAGGGCTCTATTACTAAGGCAAGCCATTCCTTTCCACCACATTGGGGCTTACAGAGCTGCTCCAACTTCAACTGGACTCTCCCCACCTCTTCCCCTAGCCTACAAACTTACATGTGAACTTCACTCTCTGGCCCTCAAGGCCTGCCTGATCGTGATCCAAACTCCTTGGGCTTGTTTCTGAATGCTGAAGACCATTCCACCTCACAGACTTCACCAAACCAGGAATCACAGCCTAAAGGGATGTAAGCATGCTCACACTAACAAAGACCCAATGGGACTCCTGGTATGGGGTCCCTGAATTTTGCTATCTTTTCCTCCAGTGTGCACACCACCTGTCCTCGTCCCCAGAGCTAGTAAGAGTTTTTTCTTATCTGACATGGGTTCTAGCCCCCACCCCAGCTTCCTGTCAGCTCACCTGCTCACTGCCTAATTGTCAGGATATGAACCCTAGTTCCCTGATGCGGGGCTCTGATGGGCTTAGCATAGCCTAGTTTCACTTCTGAACCAGTCTCTGGCCCAGCCACTTTTGGCTATGCTCTTAAGGCATGGAGCCCCATGGAGCTAGGACTGCCCTTGTTTGGGGCTCTGCCTCTCTAGCTGTGGGTGCCAGGGCTAGAAGCTATGAATGATGACACTGGGCCTCCTCTTATTCTTCATGCACACCTGTGCCTACAAAGCTTCTGTCCCCTCAACCTGGGACACCTCCCCCACAAACTTCTGCCTTCTGTGATCCCAAACCAAGTTGTTTGATTTCTCCATTCTTCTATTGGGTATCAACCCCCAAGCATCTGTTAGTGGCCCCTTCCATATCCTTCCACTATGATGGCCACATCCAGGGGTGTCCACCTACCTTTCCCCCATCTGACCCAGCCTACCTCCCCACTAGCTTTGGTACACCAGTCTTCACCCCAGTCTATCCCCTACCCCTACCCAATGCCCAGCATGGATGCTCTAAGTAACTGAATGAGGGGTGGGTCCAAATGTGAATCTTGCTGCACCCAGATGGCCTGCAGTACCACCTCACAGGGTGACCTTGTTATCCACCTCTTCTACTGTAAGCTGACACCCTGTTTAGAATGAGAACATTTCTCCTCCCATCCCAACCTCCAACATAACCCCTGTCCTCGGACCAGACCTTTCAGCTGCCCCTCCAGCTCTCCCCCCTTTCCTACTCCCCTGATAACACTTCCTCCTCATCCCTCCCCAGAAGATCTTTTCGGTGTAGGATCACAGAGTCCATGTGCTTAGCTGCCACTCCCGGCAACCTCCGCTCTCTCGGGCTGACTTTATGGGCTTGCACTCCCTATTGTCAGCCCCACGATTTTCTGATGTTTTCCCCTGCTCTCTTCTTTTTTCAACACGTGGTAATTTCAACCTTCCTTTCACAGATGGGCAGCTTTCAACTTGGGCACTGGAATTTGGCTTTGATTTATTTTTTGATCCTCTGAATAGATTTTCCCCAATCAGAAAGACCCCCGGTCCTCGGGGCCATGAATAGAGCTTCACTAAAAAATTATTGCTCAGACTCAGGAAGGAGAAGCCATTGCCCAAGGGCAACAGGCTGGTTAGAGATGAGGACCTGGATGCCCTGCATCCTTATGTTTGGACTCTTTCCACCCTGCCCTATAAGGTCATTTTCTATACTCTGCCAAAACTCTGCATTAAAGAGGAAAAGCAGGAGACTGGACCAACCAGCCTCACCTTGGAGAAAACCAACGCCAAGACAGAGAGGCTCTCACAGAGACTGGACTGTCCTTGTGCGGCTCACAGAGCTGAGGCCTGGCCTGGTGTGTTAGGACCACAGCTGCCCTCAGAGACCCCAGTCTCTAAGCAGAGCCTTGAGTCCTAATGGCTCTAGGAACTTTGCCTCCTTGTCACATGGCATTGCAGGCTCCCAGTAGGGCCCCATCATTTCGGCTGCTGGTATAATCAAAACTGCAGTTTATCTGGGGCTTTCTACCCACTCAGTCCTTTACAAGCCTGTTACACCCAGCCTTCCAGCTGTTGCATAGATTGGCACCACTAACACTCGGCCCTCTCTACCTATCAACGGAAACTGATGTTCATAGGGACCCAGGGATTTGTTAAGTCACACAACAGGCATAAGGATCCAGACCTGGAAACTGCAGAGCTCCAGACAGAGCCCAAGCTCTTCCTCTGATTTAGGATGAGGCCAAGAGGAGAGGGGTTAAGGACAGGGACAGGAGAGTGAAAACAAATGCTATCTGTTAAGACTGTCAGCCACAGCCAAGCAAACTGGCCATGCAAATCAGTAGACAGCCAGGGTGAGGCAGGAGAATAGGGTGATAGGATAGAGAGGGGGAATCCAGGGGCATCTAGATTAAAATTGGAAAGAAACAAATGGCAGAGGAAGACTGGACACACCACCCCATGTAACAAAACAGAGCATGTGCAGGAAGAGTACACTGTATGTAAATGAACCATAAAAAAATTAATGTTCCCAGCCTGCCCCCTGCTCTGTCTCTTTAGGTTCTTGGCTTCTTTCCAGAGCTGGCCTGTTTCCAAGCTCAGAAGTGGTTTCCTTTCATAAACCATCTCCTTTTCAGTTACCGGCCACATGTCTTTTTCCAAATCTTCATTCGGGGACACAAGAATCTGAAACTTACAGTGGGTGCCCACCACACCCGGATCTGCGTGTATGACATGGGTGGACCTGATTGGCTCCAGCAGACCGGACATTCCACCTGCATCACACCCTGGGGTAGCAGTTGTGGCCCTGGCCTCAAAATGGAACTAGGTGCATATAGTGTACCTGGGTCCAGGCCTGAGCTGGTGGGGGCAGGCACCTGGCCCCCTGCAGACATGGTGGTGAGTGGACGCGGGGGAGGCAGTCTTGGCTCTCTGTCAGGTGAGAAATGAAGGCACTGTCTTTTGAGCTTCGTTCTTAGAAAGATGCTCCTTGCAGTGATTACCTGACCCCATGACCCCCAGGGCCTGTGGCCTCACTGACCTGGCTATATTCCTTGCTTCCTTTTTTAGCTGACACATGAACTTCCATGATGCTTTCAGACCGTAAGTGTGACCTCAGGGCCTGTGGAATCTTAGTCGCCTGGCTCTGTGCTGGCCTAACTCTCTTCCCCTTCCTGGACTTGCTGGTAAACCCCACTCCCCATGGCCCCATCTCCACAGCCTTGCCTCTTCTCCCACATCTCTGTCTACAGCCTGGCTTTGACCCTGGAGAGTTTCTAACAGGGCCCAGAGTATAGCAGATGATCTCTGCACCTGTGACCAATCCACCGCCTTAGCTGGACCAGGGGGACAACAGTGACTACCTAGACTCTGATCTTCATTAGGTGAGGCATCTCGGCACACTTGCTCTCTTTGACCTCTTTGGGGCACCCGTATCGCTCCAATACTATGTGGGTATGTGAGAGTTCCATTCCAAATGCCGGGAGCCACTTCAGAGTGATGGAGGTGGCTATTCTTTCCAAGGTACCAACAAGGAGAAACTGTGTGCCCCAGGGATCATCTCCTCTTTACCCTGTGGTAGCCTCGGCTTCCAAAGATCTACGCTTTCCTTAAATAGGGTCCTTGTCCATTCCACAGATAATATCAAGAGGCAGGAGTGTTCAGGGCTCCCCTGCCAGCCTCCTTCTCATCCCACCCCCACCCCCATACCCTGCAGAGAGACCAGTGAAGCATGACTTTCAGCAAGCTTTTTCCTTTGGGACCATCAGTGGCTCCTGCTGCCCACAAGGCTGTTGATAGTCCCTCACAGCATTTAAGGCTGTCCAGGATTTGGTACCAAATCTGATTTCTCAACTCCAATTCCCTGTAGTGCCCTCATTTCCAGTGTTTTCTCTCTCTCTACCTGCCTCTGTGGCACATTCTCCCAGCCCAGCAGCGAATGTACTTCAAACAGTCCCGCTCCTCACACCCCGCCCCTGACCTCCAATCAGCAGAATATTGACCCAGCCGACTCCACCCTTTGCTGGGTTTAGTGTGAGCATCTGGAGGCTTGTCAAGGACTTAGTCTGCAGCTGACCCATGTGCCCTCCATGCCAGCCAGGGGTCTTGCACACACTGTTGCTCTCTCTATACACACACACACACACATACACACACACACACACACACACACACACACACACACACACACACCAAAGGACCCCAAGACTCTGCTTGCCCAGCACCCAACATCTGGATAAAAGTTGAGAATTATCAGTGCTAAACGCTGTTCTGTTTTTTCTTTCTCTCAGCACAGAGCCTAGGGTATTTAAAAACATCTGGGCAATGAGCTGGCTGACTCTGCCTTCCTTGCAGATGGTCAGCCCTCTAGGCTCAGCCTGAGTACGGATGTCGTCGTGGAGACTTCTGGAGGCTGGGAAGTTAAGGGTTCTTCTAGTCAAGGAAAGGGAGGGAGGGTAATATGTACTGTGGACCCTTTTGTCCCGGCTCATCCAGCATCATTCAGAGACCTGACCCTTGGCTGGGAGCATGTGTTCTCCCTCCACCCCTTACAGAGCCCCCAGCTGCAGGCAACAGAGCAACATCATGTTTATACATCTTCCTCTGGGGTTTAGCCAGCCCAGCACGAATCAGTTCGCGTCTCCTAGCTCTGGATTATGCAGGCAGTGACTCTTATCGAATCTGGCAACCAGATTTATGAATCAGTCGATATTTATTGCAGGGAACAATCTATCTTCAAGTCTGGTCTTTGCACACAAAACCCGGCTCCGGGCACACCCAAAGGGGTCTTGATGCTAAATGTTGGAAAGGTCCTCGTGAACGTATCGTAGGTGGGAGCGACGAACAGAAGACTGACATCAGTCAAAAAAGAAGGGAAGTATGAGGTGGGGATGATGTGTCAGTTAGAAGGGGGATGTCTACTTTATGGGTCACATGCCTGACCTGCTCTGATCTCTCCAACCCTCTCCCACTCTCCTCTCCACCTGACTGGACACAAGTCAACTAACTGTTGTGTGGTTTGAATTCAAGCAGAATGCAAAACTCGATAGAGTGCATGGTAACACATGGCAAGCATGCTGTCAGTTCTTTCTAATTAGTGACTCTTTTGTTCCCCCCCTCCCGCCTGCCCACTGGCCCATTAAAGAAGAAAATGGAGCCTGAACTCCCCTAGCTGTCTTCTGATGGGCCACAGGAAGCTGAGGTTATGACTCAGCTAGAGTGGACAGGATGAAGACCATTTATGATGCTCTCATTTGCATACCTGCATCGATGGGCTAAATCACTGCCATCACTCACTTAAGGCAGAGGGAACCCAGGGACTCCCCACTCAAGAGCAGTCAGCTCCTTTAGAGAACTAGGAAGGATGATCTACCGAATAGAGCCAAACCCACTGGAAGGACAGAAGCAAGGAGCAGAATTTAAGATCGGTGGAAAGGAAGAAAGTAGGTTTCCCAAAGCTACCCCCTTCTGCCTCTATTCAGCCCTCATGGGATCTCCTGCCCTGACCTTCCATTATTCCTGTGGCCTTGTACCCCAAGATGACTACACTTCAGGTCCTGAGCCCACAGCTCACTCCACATAGACTTTTTAAAAGGAAACCCACGGCTCTGGGGGAATGGAGGAAGGACAGAGGAGACATACAGGAGCTTAGTAGTCAGTCTCTCTGAAGCTGTATAATAGTTCTCCAGGCAGAAACATCTGGCTGCCTTTGTGCTATGTAGGCACATGGATGCTCTCACAGTGACTGGAGAGTCAGCAACTGGGCGGATGGATGTGGCTGGGACCATCTTTACCCTTGGGATTGTTAGTCTTCACTTTCTACTTGGCTGACTCTAGAATCACACAGGAGATTGAAGCCCACATCTGGGTAGGTCTGTGATGCATTTCCAAAGGATTAGCTAAGGGGGAAAAGACCCACCCTGAATACGGATGGTACTGTGGAAAACATGGAGGTACTTGTGTTCACACATAGGCACTAGGGAACCCAGGAATGTTAAACATACAGGGTTGTCTCTTCAAACGGAAAGATGTATAACCTGTTTTCCAACCCAAAAGGCTGTGAGTGGAGGTGGCTAATAGCCTGGTGACCTCTGTATGCCCAGGCCACACTGGCTCCCCCAGACTCTTATCATGAGCCTTGTTTACCTTGAGCCTGCTTCCTTTGTTAAGCTACAGAATCTATCTTAATGGAAGATGTCACTTGTACTTCACAAGAGTTTTGATGTAATCGTGTCTTAAGCTTTATTGTGCACACGGGATTGAGTTAATTATCATGAGGGAACTTTTTTTTTTCCAAATTGTGCTGTGCTTATACATGCCTAAAATAAACTACCTGGTGTCAGAGTCTCGAAGTTTGAACCAACACCAGCTACTGAGTCATGTTGAACTCCCTTCTTGCCTCCCCTGAATGACACTCTGCTGGCTGTGGTATTTGCAGAGCCCCCCTCCCCCTACCTGGCACCATGCACCATCCATAGTAGTCTGGAGACCCAAACAGAATAAAAAAAAAAAAAAAAAAAAGAGGAGAAGAAAAAGCTAGCACAGCACCCGTGTTCCCTCTCTCTGCTTCCGTGTTGAGAACAGCTCGTCTGTGGAGTGCTTCTGTACCATAATGCATGGGAGGAAGCAACCATGGGCTGAACCCACTGAGATCATGAACCAAACACATCTCTCCTCCTGTAAGTCATTTCTATGGGATAGTTCATCAAAGTGATGCAGACAAAATGAATAAACACTACACACACACACACACACACACACACACACACACACACACACACACACAGCCTGGGCCTGACATTGGGCAGAAGTACTTCCTTCTTGCTTTGCAGAGACAGGTGTTTATGGGTAGGACAAGTGGGCAGGTGGGATGGACAGGTGATAAACTCACTCCACAGCTGGCAGAGAGCAAGAAGTGGGTGGAGCCAGCCCCGGGAACCTGACTGATGTGAAGAGGGAAGGCGGCTCTCCTTTCCTCAGTCCCTACTGGGGCCAGGACGACTGGACACCAGAGTTCTGAGCCTTGCTCTGGGCCTCTGGACGATTGCTCCCTTGTCCAGACCCCTGTGAGACAATGAACTCCCTTCTCAGTGACCTGTAGAGAGAGGCAGCGAGACGACAGTATTTGTAAAGGTGCTGAAGAATAACCTTCCAGGGAGGCAGACCAGAAGAATACAAATATGCAGAATAGATTTCCGTATTCAAAGTGTCTGGCGGTAGAAGAAGGAGAGTGACCTCCCCGTTACCAGAGGCATCCAAGCATACTTTGGACAGCCATCTGTTAGAGAGGATGATTTCTGGACACTTCCTGCACTCGATGGGAGTTTTACATAATGTGTTGGCTGCTTCTAACTCTTTACGATTCTGTGATTCATCCCGCGGATGTTTATCAGCTGCCCACTGGACGCAGCTGTATTGCTAATGTGCCCCGTCTACCGCTTTCCCTCGTCTAACCCAGTTTCCCCTCACATAAAGGCAATGCACTGGGTCCATGCCCTCAGGGGGCTTATCCAGCTCTGAAGGCTGCCTTGCTCAGGATCCTGGAGTAAGAAGGACCCACACAACCACCCTCCTCTGCCATCTCCGTCCTCCTGACTCCTGATTTGCTACCTCTAACTTAGCGAAGTCGAGACAGAATGAACTTCTTCTGGCCTGGGATGCCATTAGAAACAGATGGCCCTGTTGCTATGGAGACCAAGGAGCTCCTTGTCCTGGGGGGGGGGGGGGCGGGGGCGGGGGGGGGGGGGGGGGGGGGGAAGGGGGCTGGGAAGGGGGTGAAAGCAAGCAAAGTGATTTACTTCGGCAATAGCCCAGCCTGGAATTCACATGAATGTTAAACAGGGGTGGCTCCAGGCCATCGCTCAGCCAGACGGATCGGAAACCACTTAAGATGAAAAGCCCAGAACACTTGCACATCCCTTCTCAGGGAGGCCTGAGACTTCTCTGGCTCCCTGCCCCCACTACACAACCCTGAGCAGGCCAGTGCCCTCTTTCTGCCTGGGATTTGACTTATTCCTCCCACAGGCAAAGCTAGAGTCCTAAGAAAGGGGATTTGGGCACCTGGGGGGTGGTAGGGAGGGGACTTGCTTGAGACTGAGGAAGGTTCGTTTCTTATGCACATTAAAAAAAATAGAGTTCTCTGGCATTGTACAGCCACAGATGGGCTACCCAGGAGGGAACTGGGCCCCACCACCAGGAGGATTCAAGATGGGCTGGCAGATCTTCAGTCAGGGAGTCTCAGGATGATTTTTGCCCATCAAGTAGCAGATTGCACAGGGCAACTTCTAAAGGGGTTCCTTCAGGTCTGAGACCTGGTGCTGGCAGAGGCATCAGAAAGCAAGAGTTACATAGACGTGGGCTCTGTCCCAGCCCTGCATCTCACTTGCTGATGACCTCAAGCAAATTCGCTTTCTTGAGCCCTTATTCCCTTGCCTGTGAAATGTGAATCCTAACACCGGCTTTTAAAAAGATGTCTCTGTAAAGCACTGGCCGTGCAAACACAAGGACCTGAATTTGGATCCCTGTCACCCATATAAAAAGTGGGAGTGACAGCACATCTGTAATCCCAGTGCTGGGGAAGTGAGACAGGAAGGTCTGTCTTCAGGGCTCACTGGCCACCTAGTCTAGGAAAATTGGTGAGTTCCAGGTTCGGGGAAAGACTCTGTCTCGAAACATTACATGGAAAGAGATTGAGGAAGATCCCTAGTCTCCACACACATGCACACACAAACAAGGACAAATACGTGCTTGTGCACGTGCACACATATAAAGTTTTGGCGGGTGTGCTAGCTAGTTTTATGTCAACTTGACACAGATATAGTCATCAGAGAGGAGGGAGTCTCAAATGAAAAAAATGCCTTCATAGAGCTATATGCAAACCTGTAGAGCATTTCTTTTAAAATCAGTAATTGATGGGAGAAAGTCCAGACAGTTGTGGATGATGCCATCCCTGGGTTGGTGGTCCTGGGTTCTATGTAAAAAAAAAAAAAAAAAAAAAAAAGCAGTCTGAGTAAGCCATGAGGAGCAAGCCAGTAAGCAGCAACCCCCACAACCTCTGCATCAGCTCCTGCCTCCAGGTTCCTGCCCTGTTTGAGTTCCTGCCCTGACTTCTTCCAATGATGAATAGCAATGCAGAACTGTAAGCCAAATAAGCCCTTTCCTCCCCAATTTGCTTTTAGTTATGTTATCTCATCACAGCAACAGTAACGCTAACTAAGACAGGGTGATAAATGAACGGTAAATGTTTCCCATATAGCCTCTGGCATTTGATTACTTGATCCCCAATGGGTGGCTGCCTGGGAAGGCTTAGGAAGTATGTGGCCTTGCTGGAGGAACTGGGTCACTGGGGGAGGATTCTGAGAGTTGGCTGTCTCGGCTCCCTGCTTGTGGTTCGATGTGAGCTCTAAGCTGTTCCTGCCACCATGCCTGGTGCACGCTGCCACGCTTCCCCACTCCGATGGTGATGGACTCTTATTCCTCTGGAACTGTAAACCCAAAATAAACCTTTCCTTCTTTGAGTTGTCTTTAATCCCAGCACTCGGGAGGCAGAGGCAGGTGGATCTCTGAGTGCGAGGCCAGCCTGGTCTACATAGACAGTTCCGGGACAGCCAGGACTACATAGAGAGACCCTGTCTCTAACAAACAAACAAAAACAAGGGCCTTGGTTATGGTGTTTTATCGAATCAGCAGGAAAGTAACTAAAGGATTAAAATGAAGCAATGTATCTAATGTGGTTGGCACTGAGTCTTGTAGGCATGAAACACTCAGTGAACAGTCATTATTCTGAGTATTAATAAATGTACCCAGGGATGGAGGCTCCCCAAGCTGAGTTTGGATCGTCCTCAGCAGAGACAGCTCCCTGGTCTCTCATTTACAGAGAAATTTTTAATCTTTTTGACTCCGTTTCCTCTTCTGTGAAATGAGCCTAATCACGGTGCTTCCACCATCAGGCTGTGAGAACTGAATTCCATAAACCATCTAAATAATCCAGCCAAATGCTCACTGGCAGTGTGTCATCATAATAAACAGAGTGTCTGTTCCCAGTCTATATGTGTTGAAATCCTTACCCACCAGTAGGATGACATTAGAAGCTGGAAACCTCATGGGATAATAGCATCATGAAGATGAGCCTTCATGAATAGGATCAACACCCTAATAAGAAGGACTGGGAGAGATTATCCACTCTCTTCCCCCCACCCATTTTATTTAGGGGGGCTTTCAGAGGACAACTTTTAGGATTCAGTTCTCTTTCCCATCATGTGGGTCCTGGGTATCTGAACCCAGGTGACTGGGTTTGGCATCAGGTGCTTTTGCCTGTGGAGCCATCTCACTAGCCCTTTGCCTGCATAAAACAAGAAGCCTGTGTCCAGCAACCTGGAAAAGGACCCTCCCCAGCACCTGAGGATGCTGCACCCCGTGTTCAGCATGACTGAGACAATCATAGATGTATCTTTTGCTGACAAGTCGCTCAAGCCTATGGTGCTTTGGTATGGTAGTCAGAATTGATGAAGACAACATTATTGTAACCATCATTGCCATCATCATCTTCATCCAGTGCCTGGTACTTAGGGCTTCTTCAAGGATCCGTGGGTGAATGAATTGGAGATGAAACACGTGGAGAATCCTCACCAGCATAAGCATTTGTGAGAATCACCTGTGCTAGAAGTCTGTTCTCAAGGCTGTGTGCTGGGTTTAAGAAACCAGCAACTACAGGAAGAAATGCAAACATTAGTCCAGGCTATAATGCACCAAAATAAGTCAAAATATCCCTGACAGTACAACCAGGTGGGATTCCCGCATGGAAGTTCCTTGAGGCTTGAAAGAGGGCAGAAGCTTACCAAGGGTCCATTCGTAGGGATGGTAGGTAGACTCCTCCTACACTGGTGAACAGAGGGGAAGGACACCAAAGGTAGCAGTGTTCATGGCCTTTCTGGAAAGCAGTGCCAGGGTAAGGATGGCTTCCTACCCAGTTTATCTTCCTGAAGGCAGAAGAGAGTTAGGAATCAAGCTTGAAGACTTCACATGCAAGAAAGAGGGTTGGATTACATTTCCACCTGGTAGGTGAGTGACCTTGGTCAGTTGTTCTTAAATGTTCTAAGCCTCCTCCATTTTCTCATCTTTACAAGGAGGCTAATGCATGTCCTCCAGAAAGAGTAACAGTTAACTAATATCAACACTGATCCTGCTGTGTCGTAGATGCTCAATAAATGGCAGGGTTTTTTATTTTCTTTTTTAATTTTTTTTTGTTTGTTTAATTTTATCTGTGAGCAGTGAGAAGCCCAGGGAAACTTCCCGTATTTCAGGGAAGTGAGTCACTGACTGGGAGGAATGAGGGACTACAGTGAGCAGGGACAAAGCTGGGAGATCTGTTTAGAGATGAGGGCTCCTGAGCGAGGCATGGCTGCTGCACTGCCACAGTGGAGACACTAGAGACCGAAGGGTAGAAAAAGAAAATGGGAGACCATGAAGAGGAGCCCAAACTACAGAGCAGAACAAGAAGGTGGTGGTGGTGGTGGGTGCACACTTGAAGAAAGAGGACCCGGGGAGCTGAAAGGGAACAAAACTGAGGGGTTCTACACGGAAACCCTGATCCTCATAAAGTGCAAACGTTACATACGCAATCCACAAACATCCTGCAGATCTGCAGTGTGCTAAAGATATAGACAGGAGCAGATGTGGCTCTTGCCCTCAAGGGCTGTGGAATGGTTGGGAGAAACAAAGGCATCAGCAAAGGCATCAGGGAAATGTAACAGACTTCACTGTATCTGCCCAAGTAAACTGCAGAGCGAGGAGGTGATTGGCTGTGCCTGTCTTTATCAGGAGGTTATGCAGAAACAAAGTGAATGTTCTCCAGTGAGACTGAAGCAGCAAATATTCCACAGGAAGAGGAAAGCATGAGAGAAATCCTAATAAATCCCGCTGCCTTGAACCTATAACCCCAGCTCCAGAGGCCTGAAAGGCAAGAGGGTCACAAGTTCAACATTAGCTTGTGCCTCTTAGTGAAACTCTATCTCAAAATAAAAAGTAATGAAAGCTGGGGCTGTTGTTTGGGGGCAAAGCATTTGCCTAGTGTACACGAGGCCCTGGTTCAATCCCCCAATGCTACCAAGAAAAAAATCAAAGACAAAATTATGGCAGAGATTTGCAATTCATACTGTTAAGCAAGATGCCTAGAGGGACAGTGGTGTGGACAGAAGTGAGCATCATAAATGTGGAAGGGAGAAGGATCCAGAGTTTTGTTGGGGATGGTTAGACCATGTGGGAAAGGAGATGGGAGTTGAGAACATGCATCCGGTCTCAGATATATACATGAAAGGTTGATCTGAGGAGGTTCAAGGATAACTCTTCCCCCAAGGCAGGAGGAAGGAAGGAAGTGAAGATGAAGGCATTTTGAAACAGACAAACAGTAGAAAGGCCTAAAAAAAAATCTACCACTGACCTTGGTAGAAAAGCCGGAAGCAAGGTCATTAGTTAAAACAAAAACTAAAATGAAGGTCAAGAGAGCTAGAGAAGTTAGACTAATGAAAGAAAAGGAAAGCCCAGCTTACAGCCACCAGGGACTTTTGTTTTTATAGACAGAAGACTTTAGAAGACATTATTAACAACCTAGACAAAATATAAATACTCTTAGAAAAATTCAAATTAGGAAAATTGACACATGATAAAATGGATAAACTAAATATTCTTATACTGGTGAACTATAGTGAACTTGTTATAAAAATCCTGCCCAGAAATGCCCAGATTTCACAATGAACTCATCAGACATTAAGGAAGGAATAGCAACAGTCCTATACAGATAAAAGAAGGTAAATGTTCTCTCGTTTTATGACTCTGATACTAGATTGTCCCCATTACGTTTGACGCATATTATCCAAACGAGGTGAAATGATGGAATACTATCTCTCAGGAACGTAGTACTTGAGAAGCAAGCCAGGATAATAAAGCAAGAAAACAAAATAAAAGGCCCAATGTTCATAACAGAAGAGTTAGAATTGTTTCTATGCACAGATGACGTGAAAATCCAACACAATCTACAAAATAGCAGCTACAGCTAACAAGTGCATTTAGCAAAGTCATAGGATAAAATGACACTGTAGAATCCAATTTGATTTTCATACAATAGCAGCATACTACTGAAAAACAAAAAAGTCCACTTATTATATGATCAAAAACCATAAAGTACTTAGGAATACATTTAACGAAAGATTCATAAAACCTACATACTACAAACTATAACAAGTGAAAACAGATAAATTATGAATGAATTCACTGAATAGCATGTATTAGGAAGATTGATGCTGTTAAAATCTTGATTCTCCACAATCTATAAATTTCTTATTAATTTTATAGATTCAATACAATCTCAATTTCTAGCAGTCCTTGTTGGTCAAAATTGAATAGCTTATTCTAAAATGTATATGGAAATAGAGAATCTGAAGGCAATCTCGCAAAGAAGGACAGAGTGAAGGACCTACATGACTCAACTTCAAGGCTTGATGCAAAGTGAGGGGAACACCAAGACAGGATAATGAATAGCCAGACAATCAAATGGAAGAAAACAGACTCGGGAAGACCTGCGTGGACACGGTCATTTGATTTTCAGTAAGACACCAAGGCAGTCCTGTGGGTAGAGCAAGTCTTTTCAACAAAAGTGGCTGAGACAACCGGCTATTCACACGGGAAAACATAAATTTGACTCCCATCTTGCACAATAATAAAACCTACTGCAAGATGAATCATGAGGTCAAGCGCACAAGGTAAAACTGTAAAGATTTTAGAAGAAAACAAGAGTTCTATCTTCTGCTAATAGGCAAGCTTTCTTTAATAAAAGGCAAAACCTGATCATTATAGGCTGGTGAGATGGTTCAGTGGGTAAAGACACCTGCCACCAAGCCTGATGACCTGAGATCCATTCTGGGATCCACATCGTAGAAGGAGAGAACCAACTCCCCACAAGTTCATCATGAAAACGAAAATGAAAAAAACAAAGGAAGAAGAGAATCTCTTGAGCAAGTTAGGGATTTTTTTCAACCTGGCAAAAGTGCTAGGGCTAACGTCAGATTGACTGATGTAGCGCACGCGCACACACCACGGGCATGCATAAGTATATGCACATGCATAAGTAAATGAAATGTAATAAAATGATCATTATAAAAGAAAAAGAGGTCATTTAGATTTCATAAAAATGCAAAACGTCTGTTCATCAAAAACAGTTACAGTGAGCAGGCTCACACTGGGAAGAAATGTTTGCAAAATGTGCCTGTTAGGGGCTTGTATTGAAAATATAGAAAGAACTTTTGCAGTGTGATAATGAAGCGTAAACAACCCAATGGAGAGAAGGAAAACTCCACCAACACCTCACGGTACGTATGGTGTGATGCTGACCTCTACCTAACTGATGACGCAGCAGAAAGGAAAATACAAAACCACACGAAGACTTGGCTGAGGAAGTTCATGGCGGCCTCCCTTGGAAACACCCCCCAAACAGCTGTCCACAGATAGGGGAAGAAATGGTGACCCCTACTCAGTGGCATAGAAGGACTGACTTGTGACATGGATGAGTCTCAAAATAATGAGCTCAGACTGTGTTTGTGGGAAATTCTGGAAAGATTGCTTCTATTTTTGAGTTCATAAGTTTCTAGTGTGTGTGTGTGTGTGTGTGTGTGTGTGTGTGTGTGTGTGTGTGTGT
>CABHPP010001364.1:61001-72198 GCA_902168425.1 Peromyscus attwateri
TGTGTGTGTGTGTGTGTGTGTGTGTGTGTGTGTGTGTGTGTGTGTGTTGGAGTGAGTGTATGCCATGGCGCTTGTGTGGAGGTCAGAGGACATCTTGCTGGGGTTGGTTCTCTCCTTCCTCTATGTGGGTCCTGGGGGACTAAACTCAGGTCACCAGGCTTGGCAGCAAGTGCCTTCTCTAACCCAGCCGTCTCTCCTGCCCTGTGTTTTAATGTTTTTCAAATGAGCTCTGTGGTGCTTCTGCAAAATGACAGCAGTGACAAGAAAAGCACAAGGACATACTTTCTGGGTGACAAAAGTGCCCCCTGCCTTCACAGAGTTGGGGGGTCACACATGTGTAACATACTTAAGACTTGAGCATCTTGTCACTTCACTAATACGAACCCCGCCCCCTTACCTGACCCGAAGGCAAGCACAGAATCACCATGTGAACTTTGCTTAATGGCACACACACTGGAGTGCCTGGAGCAAAGAATGCTATCAAATACACTGTGAGGAATGTTTTGTTGTTGTTGTTGTTTTGTTTGTTTTGTTAGCAAAATTGGTTAACCTCACAGGGACTCAGTCCTGGAACATATCCTGTGCACCTATTGGCGAATCGTGTCAGATTGTGAAATTGAGCGCTCACCAATGGGATGAGACACAGTCTCCACCTATGTCCCAAGCTCCGGTATGCATACTAAACCAGTTTGAGTCTTGGCACAGCCCTTTTTTTTTTTTTTTATAAAAATAGTTGCTTTGCAGAACTACATCCACTTTGTTCGTGTGTTCCTTTCTGCGGCAAGATCATTCTGGTTTATTTCTGATATATGCCTAAAGTAAGGTTTAACGACAGATACAGACAGACATGGGCTTCTCTTGGTGAAGATGATAATGAAAATGTTTGACAGCTATGCAGGCGATGCTTTGAGTTGTCCCACATGTGTAGAAATGTCACAATAAACTTTGGAGAAAGGAGAGTGAGGATATGGGGGGATGTAGCACGAATCTTAAAAGTTCTTGTTAATAAAAACAAACCTGGAGCTGGGTATTGGGGTGAACGCTGGAAGATCAGAGAGGCAGAACAAGCCACAGTCACCTCACCTTGCCAATTCCTCAGCGGTTCCTGTTTCCTCAAACTGGAAGCCTCTGAGTCCTAATCCGAAATTGATCTCAGCTGAACTGCTGCTCAAAAGCCTAAAAGCTTAACCAGCTTTAGTTCCTGGTTTTCATGCCTTATATACCTTTCTGCTCCTGCCATCACTTCCTGGGATTAAAGACTCTTGTTACCACGCCTGGCTGTTTCCAGTGTGGCCTTGAACTCACAGAGATCCAGATGGATCTCTGCCTTTGGAATGCTAGGATTAAAGGTGTGTGTGCCACCATTTTCTGGCCTCTATATCTAATGGCTGTTCTGTTCTCTGACCCCAGATAAGTTTATTAGGGTGCACAATATTTTGGGGAACACAATATCACCACAAGGGGGGAATAAAACCTCTAAGTGAGGGTGAAAGGGAGTTGGTCAGGATTGCTCAGGGCGACAGCACCCAGCTGGGACTTCATTGCTCTCTAGTGCTGGAAACCCTATGTCATGTTCCCAAGGGCTGTCCCTCAAGTCACCCCAGCCAGCCTGAACTCCTTGTCCAATAGGACATCTGGGGACATCCACATCAGATGAGGAGTCCTTTGCAGCAACCTCAAGTCTTCCTAGAATGGAAAGACTGTCTATACTTCTTTCCATAGCTTGGAAGCTCCCTGATGATGGGGGACCACCTCCACCATCATAGAGTCCCCTGAATGCATCTTGCTTGTGGTAGGGCTGCTTAACGAGCTGTCGTTAGCTTATCTGCATTTCCTGGAGACTCTCACTTGGAATCTGCAGACTGAGCAGAGAGTGAGAGAGAAGTGATTGACAGGATCCGAATAGGAACACTCTGACTTCAATCATCCAGGGTAGCTGACACTCACTCTCATGGAGCCAGGATGACGGCATTAATTCCCTGCGGTGAATGAGACTACACGCTATAAAGTGAAGACAATTTAACCGAAACCTCCCTTTGCAACTGGAGGGCAACAAGGTGTTGACTTCAGGTCATCGGACTCAGGAGCTCATTGGGCAGGCAGGCATGGGGCTGCTTTCACACATCAGGGTCAAAGAAACCTAGAGTGGACTGTGCCCTGATATCAGGAAATGGGAGACAATGTTGAAGTGCTGGGAACAAGATGCCTGAGCTACTGCTCTGCTACCTAGAAGGTCTGCCTGGGAGAGGAGATCTGGGGAAAAGGGAGAGAATTGTGTATAGAAGTATAGGTAGGTGACAGGGATGTAAAGTCCAAGAGCCCCCCAGAACACCTCTACAGTGTGATCCCCTACACCTGCTTAAAGTATGACTGTGTTCACAAGAGTAAGTTCTCTAGCAACTGATGACGCATTTCAAAGTGTTGCCTGATCATGCATATGATGGTACCTGGCTGAGAAATCAAACACACTGTGTCTCGGTATGGATGTGAGATGTATTTCTTTCCTCCTTCCAGCCAGCTTCCTAGAGCTCTCACACCCCACCAGCCCCTCCGAGTTTGACTAAACTCCTGGAATCTCTCTGAGACTCAAAGCCTAGTGTGATACCACAGCTGTTTGTCTTATTCTGGGTACAGTGGAGACAAGGGGCAGCCTGCTAAGCCATAAAACCAATATTCCCTCTTCTACATCAGAGTTTTTGAAACTTCATCCAGGTTGACACTTACAGACTGGAGTCCAGTGAGAGCAGCTCAGGTAACTGGAAATCTTTTCACTAAAGATGACAAAAAAGATAGGTAAGTGCATGCTGGGACAAATGTGAGTGAAAAATTAGGAAGTAACACCCACACCCACCCCCATCTCTCAAATGCATGAGTCAAAGGTGAGGAGTTTTAAGCATTAAAAAAAAAAAAAAGACCAAGACAAAGATGTCTCCTGTGTTCTTTCACACCAGCACTTTAAAAACCACCACAAGAACAATTAGACAAGAAAAACCACTAAAAGTATCCAAGCTGGAAAGCAGGAGGTCAGATAGCATCTGTGAATAAATGATGTGACCCCAGTTACAGAAAAGTAAAAGAATCTCCAAGAAGCTGCTAATGTTGGATTTTAAAAATTAAACAGAAATGCAGGCTTAAGGGTGACCATGGGAGTGAATGCTTGTCACCTCAGCACTCGAGAGGCTAGGGGAAATCACGGTAAGTTTATGGTTAGCCTGGGCTACATGATCAGTGTAAGGCTAGCCTGTGCAGCAAAGTGAGGCCCTGTCTCAAAAGGAAAAAAAAATCAATTCTGTTTATACTCGTGCAATGACAATATGGAAACTTTCAAAGCAGCCCTGTTCACAAGAGTGTCTAAAAGAAGAGACTGTCTATGAAGAAATTGAAGATGAAACAGACTTGTACACTGAAAACTCCAAAACACTGCTGAGCAAAGTTGAAGACAATCTAATCAATGGAAAGACACTCATGCCCACGGACAGGAAGACAGACCGGTTATCTACAGCAATCTGTATCCAAATTCCGATTTTGAGGGCAGAAACAGAATAACTAATCCCCCAGTTCACGTAGAATCACAAGAGATTCGTAACAACCAAAATAGCCTTTACTGCAAAGTTATAGGGAGCCAAACAGAAGAGTGCTGATGTAAGATCAGCGACATAGACCGGCTGTTCTCAACCTGTGGGTCGTGGCCCCTCTGGGAGTCGCATATCAGATATCCTGCAGATCAGATATTTGCATTACCATTCACACAGTAGCAGAATTACAGCTATGAAGTGGCAACACAATGATTTTATGGGGGTCACCACAACATGAGGAACGGTATTAAAGGGTCTCAGCATTAAGAAAGTTGAGAACCACTGATATAGACCAACGATGTTGAACTGACAGCCCAGGCGTAAACTCGTTGACTACGGTGAGAGGATTTTTGACAAGGTTCCAGGTCTTTTCAATGGAAACAGAGGATTTCTTCAACAATGGTGCCTACACAACTGGTTTCCATGTGCAAACGAGTGGTGCTGGACTCCTACCTCACAGCAAGTGATAAGATTAGGGCAAAGTGGGTCGATGATTGAAATAGGAGCACTAAAAGTATAAAACTCTTATTAGGAAACATAGGGGGGTTCTTCATGACCTTGGGGTGCTCATGGATTCACAGATATAGCATCAGAAGCATGAGCACAGAAGAAAGAGTAGAGATGTCGGATTTCTCAAAATGAAACACATCTGTATGTAGAAAGACATTATCAATAAAGAAAAAAGACAACCCATACAGAATGGGAGAAAGAATGTGCAGACTTCTTGGTGATTTGAAATCCAGAATACAAATAAAGAATTTCTACAACCAACAAAAAGACAACCCAATTAAAACATAGATAAAATACTTGAGTAGAGTTTTCTTCAAAGAAATCATGCAAATAGACAATAAGCCCAAGAAAAGCAGCACCTTGTCATCAACCTGAAGAAACACAAGTCAAAGCTGATGCGACACCATAGCACTCCCAGCATCATGGCAATATTAGTAACAGTAATGCAAAATACCAAGCTTTGGCCAAAAAAAGGTGGGGAAATGAGAGCATTAGTTCATTGCTGGTGGCCATGTAAAACAGCACAGACTCTAAAGAACAACATGTGGGCTCCCCAACACACTAAACATGGGATGACACATGACACAGAACTCCACTCCTCGGTAAATCCCAAAAGGATTCAAAACGGGCAAATAGACAATTGCATGTCAGTATTTATAGTAGGCACATTCACAACAGCCAGAAGATAGAGGCAACCAGAGGCTGTCAGCACAAAAATTGATAAACAAAAAGCTGTCTGTCCAACCAGCAAATGTCACTCCACCATACAAAGGACGGAAATTCTGACACGTGCTCAGTATGGCTGAACCTTGGAAACTTTTATGCCAAGTGAAACAAGGTAGATACAAAGGACATTTTACTACATGATACCTGAATAGGTAAAGATGGAGAGACAGAGTGATGTCTTGGGGAATGAGGAGTTATTGCTTAATAGATTTTGTTTGGGGGGGGGGGTGAGGAAACATTTTGGGGATTGGACTGTGGTGTAACTCAGTTGGTTGAGCATGCACAAAGCTTGGATTTGATCCCCAGCACGGCACAAACCAGGTGTGATGGCATACAACTGTAGACCCAGCACTCAGCAGGTTGGAGGCATGAGGACCACTTCAAGGCTGGGCTAGGGAGATGATAGCTCATGGGTAAGGCCCTTGTTATGAAAACCTGATGGATCTGAGATCAGATCCCCAGAACCCACAAAAAACTGGATGCAGTGGCTCAAGCATCTTTAATCTCAGCACCCCTACCAGGAGGTGAGAGATGGAAAGAGGGCAAAGCTCACAGGCCAGCTACCCTGCTGTGAGGAGGAGCCAAACAAGAGAACCTGTCTCAAACAGGATGGGAGGTGAGGGCTGACACCAGAAGTTGTCCTCTGACTTCTACATACATTGTGCAGCACCTGTGTGTCCACACTCATCACACACACACACACACACACACACACACACACACACACACACACACAGAGGAGAGAGAGAGTTAGTCAATTAGTTCAAGATCAACCTCAGCTGTGTGGCAAGTTTGAAGGCAACCTGGGTTACATGAGGTCTTGTCAAAAAGAAAGTTATTAAAATAAATAGTGATAGTTATGTAACACTGTGAATGTAACTAATAACACTGAATTAATTATACGCTTGGAGTGTCTGGAGCTGAATATTTAAGTTTTTACCACAGCTACTGTATTTGTCACAGTAAACATATTGAAGGCAAGTCTTTGCTGTGGACTGCTTCTGACATCAGGACTTCTACTGGTGGGGATGTTAAGCCTTGGAGCACTGGTAAGGTAGAGAAACTGAGCAAGACTCCCAGATTTAGTGATTGAATTTTTTTGTTCAATAGAGTAGCATTTCCCTGACTCTCAAAGGAAGAGAATCCAAGGAAAACAGCTCTAAATCTACATCCCATCCACTCCCATAGCTTGTGTGCAACCAGACATGAACTCACAGTCAAAAATTTTAACTATACAGTGAAAGAAACAACTGTAAATGAAAATCCAGAGAAGAAACCAACAATAAATACAGGTTCACAAAGATTTCCAATATTGAAACTATCTACTAGACGTAAACTCTATAAAGTCAGACATTTACATGTCTTCTTTAGTGGAATAAAATTTCTATATAATATTCAAAGAAATTTGAAAAAATTTAAATGAACTATCAATAAGAGACCATACAAATTACCACAGATGTTTATTGAAAAATCCAAATAATACTTCTAGAAATGAAGGGATATAATAAATTAGACATAGCTGAAGAGAGAATTTTGTTGCCAACAAAATCAACCTGAGGAAATTGTTCAGAGGTAAGATAATGTAAAATAATGATAAGTTAAGGTGTATGGAAGAGAAAGTCAAAAGACTAAGCATGTATTTAATCAGAGACAGTAGGAAAAGATTTTAAAAAGTTAAAGATAAGAAACAAATAGAAATGAATGAATTTTTTCCATGAGAAATAGAAAAAATATTTGAAAGAGTACAATATGTAACATGTAGAATATTTTAGAAATGTACATTATCATGAAGTACAGAATATTTACACATATTGTGAAATTGTAGGACATCAGAAAAATGACAGAACTCTAAGAAAAATCACTATCAACCCAGAAATGTACACTCTGTAAGACTGTCTCTCAGGAACAAATGTGAAAAAACTATTTGTACAGAGAATCAAAATCTGAAAGAATTAATTACTAACAGAATTTCACTAAATGAACTTCTAAAAAACACACCAGAAAAAGAGAAAAATGATTCTAGAAAGGAGATTGCAGACACAACTGTTGTGGGGTAATCTTTTTGTACACTGTAGAGATGTGTCTCTGCCTAGGCACCTTCTGATTGGTTTAATAAAGAGCTGAATAGCCAATAGCTAGGCAGGAGAGAATAGGCAGGATTTCTGGGGAGAAAGGAGAGCTCTGGAAAGAAGAGAGGTGGAGAGATGCCAGCAAGACACTAAAGAAGCAGGACATATGGTACAAAGGAGAGGTAACCAAGCCATGTGACAGGATGTAGATTAATAGAAACAGGTTAATTTAAGTTGAAAGAGTTAGTTGGAAAAAAGCCTAAGCTAAGTCCAAGCTTTCATAATTAATAAGTCTCCATGTCGTTATTTGTGAGCTGGTGGCCCAAAGGAAAGTCTGACTACATACAACAACTGAACGGTTATCAAAGAACTGGCACAATCCAGGCATGGATGGGTATCTGCAATCCAACACTTGGGAGACTTGAGAGTTAGTTGCCTTAAGTTCAAGTCAGTCTGAGCCACATAGCAAGATTCTGTCTCAAAACAGTCAATATAAGGGCTGACAAGATGGCTTAACAGATAAAGGCACTTACCATGTAAGCATGACAATCTGAGTTCTGTCTCTGAGACCCACATAAGATAGAAGGACAGAGCTGACCCCACAAAGTTGTCCTTTGACCTCCATACTCATATCGTGGCATGGGCTTCCCACATACATGTCACAGACACACATGATGATGATGATGATGATGATGATGATGATGATGATGATGATGATTTTAAAAAAGAGACTAAATACAAATAAAATCACTGCTTATTGGGAATAATAATTATTACAATACTCAATGTAGAGACAAAAAGATAGACCAAAAGGACCAGAAATTAGGAATTCTTTTGGGCTCTTCAAAGTGAACAAAGTTAGTGTTACTATGTCCACTAATAAACCTTCAGAAATTGAGGAAAATGGTTTGAATAGTTGACTAGTCTGATTTTCTGTGACGAAGTCTACAGTGAAGTAACTAACCCTGACCCTCTATGAAGTAACTAACCCAGGATGGAGAGACCAAGTCTGACTCTCCATGAGGGAGTCTATGATGGACACTGTGCCGTGTATCTCTATTGGACTGTGGGAAAGTGCCATTTTTAAAATATCACTTTCCTAAATGAGCATCTAACCTACTCAACATTCCTAATCTAAGACATTGTCCGGACATGTTCGACAATAAATCTAATGTATACACTGACCTCTATTCTGACCCCTTTCCCATTGTGTTTTTTATTGATATATGTGTGTTTTACTTTCGAATCTTCCCTTTTTTCCCAATTACATGTCATTTATTTTGTGCATTATGTAATCTGTGTGTATGTATGGAGGTCAGAGGACAACTTTGAGAATGAATTCTCTCCTTCTGCTGTGGTGGCACATCAAACTCAGTTGTCAGGCTTGTTTCTGGCCCCAAATCATCCTTTTTGAAGATGAGCAAAAAGTCAATCTTTTAAGTATTTTTAATAATCATAGCCACATTACCACAGATGCTGCCATGCATATGCTATTTTCTTGTAGCAAATGTGGTCTATTGACTACCATGTTAGACTTTAAAAGGCCATTATGCTGCTGACCAAACTTAATCTCTGGGGATTGTCCCCTAACCCATACTTTAAACAAGATCCTTCAATATTCTTTCAGCTCAAGTTTAGACACACAGCCATAAGTGACTAAGAAGGAGTGAGCAGGCACCATGAGGCATGTAGAAGGCATATGAGCATTGACATCAGTCATTGAGAGAAGGCTTTGGGAGTTGCTAAAGAACCTGTGAGGAGGACCTCTCTACCAAGTGACCTTGCCCATTCTTAGGATCAGTGTCCTAGTTAGATTTCTACTTCTGTGATAAAGACCATGACAAGAAGAACTGGAAAGAGTTTATTTCAACTTAAACTCTTGGGTTACATTCCATCACTGAAGAAAATCAGAACAGGAACTCAAGGCAGGAACCTAGAGGAAGACATTGAAACAGATGCCATGGAGGAGTGCTGCCTACTCTTCATGGCTTGCTTGGCCTGCTTTCTTGTACAACTCAAGAGTACCTGTCAAGGGGTGCCACTGCACACTGTGAGCTGGATCCTCCCACATCAATCATTAATCAATAAAATACCCACCCCAAGCTTATGCACAGGTCAATCTTGTGGGAGCATTTTTTTTCAATGGAGGTCCCTTCTTCCTGAAATGACTCTAATTTGTGTCAAGTTGACAAATAACTGGAAAAATTGAGTACTTTTCAACTTGGCATACTATTACATTACTATTAAACCATAACCTTCCCTTTTTGGTTTATCCCCAAGGTCTCATATTAATGTCAATATCTCAATACAAAACTTGTGAAATTTCCAACTCCAACTTTTGAAATTTCCACAGTCTTTACAAATTCAAACACTTTAAAAGTTCAGCATCTTTAAAACATCCAAGGTCTTTTTCAATGTGTGAAGCCTCTCTAAAATATCCAAAGCCTATCTAAAATGTCCAAAGTCTCCCAAGTGTGGGCTCCTAAAACATACAAAAACAAAAGTTATATTCTTTCTTGCTCTAAGAGGGAAGAAACTGGACACAGTCATAATCAAAGCAAAGCAAAATCAAACTCCAACAGTACAATTAATTTAGCATCTAATGTCTGGGACTCACTATCTTCTGGGCTCCAGAGGTCAAGTACAGCTCTATTTCTCCAGTTCTGCCTTCCACAACCCACCCAGCTTTTCTTCTAGGCTCAGACTGGCTTCATTCCACATCTGCTGCTGAAGTTGGTGGCCATCCCATGGTAATGGTATCTCCAAAATGCTGGGGTCTCCACTTCAACTGAGCTGCATCTTCACCAATAATCTTTCCTGGGTTCTCTTTGGGGACTCTAAACTTGCCACATGGTACCAAGCCTCAACTCCATGACCCCTTCAATCCTGGGGTTTCTATTAGAATGAGACTACACCTTCACCAATGGCCTCTCCTGGCCTTTCCAGGTACCCAACCTTAGCTGCTCTCCATGACCCCTTCATGCCTCCTAAACCAGTACAAGTATATCCTTGACCCACTCTGGACCACAGCTTCTGTATGCTGATTCCGGGGAAACACTTCCAGAAGATTTTAATCTCAATATGCTGCTCTCTTCTTAATCACAGCTGATTCTTCAGGTCCAGCTGACCAGTATCGATTGTCCCAGCAAAACAAAGGTTTCACTTTAGTGGTTCTGGTCTCTTGTAATCACAGCTGATTTATCAGCTCTGGGAGACCAAGACCATAGATTCTTAATTCAAATTATCACTCAAATGATCACAGTAGAGTCTTTGCTTCTCTATGAAACTTCATCAGCCAGGCCTCCATTGTCTGTACTACTCTCAGAACTGTTTCCCAAGCTTCCACAATAGTAGCCCACCAAACTCTGAACACTCAATAGCTTTTCTAGTCCAAAGTTCCAGTGTTCTTTCACATCCTCCCCCAAAACAACATGGTCAGGTATATTACAGCAATATTCCATGAACCTGGAACCACTATCTGTCCTAGTTAAGTTTCAGTTACTGTGATCATACCCAGAAGCAACTGGAGAGGAAATATTTCAGCTTACAACTTCCCAGGCCTGAGGGAAGTCAGGGCAGGGGCTCAAGGCAGGATCCTAGAGGTAGGAACTGATACAGGCCGTGGAGGAGTTCTGCTTACTGGACTGTTCCTCATGGCTTGCTCAACCTGCTTTTTTTCTTGTATAACTCAGGACCACCTGCCTAGAAGTGGCACCACCCACAATGGCCTGGGTCTTCCTGAAACCATCATCAATCATGAAAAGCCCCCCTAGGCTGGCTCACAGGCCAATCTTGTGGTGGCATTTTCTCATTTGAGGTTCCTTCTTCCTAAATGACTCTAGCCGTGTTGGGTTGACAATAAACTAACCAGGATAATAATCACTTTTCTTCTTTCTATTCCAAACACACACACACACACACACACACACACACACACACACACACACACACACTGTGAGTTATCCTGCAATAAAACATAGGAAGCCAATCAATATCTAGGCAGACCCTGCAAAGTAGGGATTGATCATGGCCACCCAGGGAAGGGCAGCAGAGTGCTCAGTGCCTGGGCTGTTTCTGCAAGTCATATAGAAGCCACTATGTTCTTTAAGAGGGGATAGCTCAGGCGTTAGGAGCACTTGCTGCTCTTCCAGAGTACTCAAGTTCAGTTCTCATAACCCACACTGAGTGGCTCACAACCACATGTAACTCTAGCTCTAGGGTATAAAATGGCCTCTTCTGGCCTCCATGGGCACTTGCACACATGTGGCATACAGAGAGAGAGAAAGAGAGAAAGAGAGAGAGAGAGAGAGAGAGAGA
>CABHPP010001364.1:72298-87491 GCA_902168425.1 Peromyscus attwateri
TTTTTTTAAATAACCTTTTGCCTGAACCCAACACTTAGGAGCATCATGAGTTTAAGCCTAACCCAGGTTACATAGTGAACTGAAGGCCAGCCAGGACCACACAGTGTGACCCCCGTCTCAAACAAACGTTTTCTAAAAATATTCTAGAGACAAGGAAAACAATATGGAAACTCGTTAGAAGAGGAAGACTGTAGAATGTTCCAGGTGAGAGATGATGGCTGGCTGGATCCAGGCTGCAACAGTAAGGCTGGGAAGAAGCCAGAAGATTATGAAAATGTAAAGAAAGTCAATTCGCTCCATAGCAAAGCTAGTGTGTCAGTGAAGGGGCCGAGTCAATGCCACAAAGAGTTTTAGCCTGAACAAAACTGACTGAAGCTGACATTTGCAGAGTTGGGGAAGATTGTGGGGTGAGCACCGTGGGAAAGGGAAGCATCAAGACAGGCATTCTAAATTTGGTTTGCCTACTGGATGTCTAAGAGGAGAGGCTGAGTAAGTCCCCGAGTCCCTGAGCACGGGGTGGGGCATATGTCTGAGGTAAGGGGCCTTATGGATCCAGGACTTCTAAGACACTTGCCCCATGCCACCAGCTAGAAAGTGGCCTCTTACCCACTTTGCTATTCTGCTTCCTTGGTGACTCAAGTTGAAGCAAGGCCTGCATCTAAGAGAAAAGAACAGAGTGTCGATGCATGGCTATGGTGACCAACTGTCCCTGTCCCATCCAGAGCTGTTTCTGCCTCTATCTACATCCCCTCTCAGCACCCAATTTGCCTTTCGAAGAAATCATTTCCCAGGAAATGGGCACCCCATGTTTCTCTGTGCCTGAGAATTGAGAGGGAGGGGGAGATGGGGAGCTCTTATCATGTCTTTCTCTCGTTTTTTCATTTATCCTTAGTTTTTTGGAAACTGTCCGGGGACACAGCACTGCTGCTGCTGCTGGTGGCGGCAACGGCTACAATCAGAGCTATTTCGAAGCAAAGAACTAATTTACTGCATGAATGACTTTAGCTCAAAAGAAGAAATAAGGGCGATCAGGAGTCCTAAGGGAGCAGAATAATAGGGTAATTTACCCGGGGAGATGAGGGAGATGGGAGAAACACGTGGGGTAATTCTTTTGCATAATCTTTGTTTCATATTTTTGCCCTTTCTCCTTTGGCCCCTCTGGGGGCTGAGCCTCGGCTCTGAGATGCTCTGGCTATCCCCAGGGTGGGTACCAAGAAAAAGACGAAAGAGCGAGGGAGAAGGATTCCTCAAGCTGGGGAAGGGAAGGGCAAGAGGTGGTTTCACGGCTGTTTCAAAAGGAAGTCTGTATTACGAGGTCGTCTGGGGGAGTCCTCTTCCCATGAGCCTTGGGAGAGGCAAGGGGTTGTAAATGATCCCTTCATCCACCCAGGTGCTCGGGGAGGTGTGGTTGTCCGTCTGCACCACTAGATTGTGATGACCTCACAATAAGAGCACACTACTGCCTTGGGCTCTGCATTTCCCAGCGCAGGTGTGGGCTAGCAGTGAGACTGGAGAGGGAGGGCAAGGGAGGAAGAGGCGCTAAGATATGAAAGAAACCAATGCAGGGCTGGGGGGGGGGGGGGGAGGCCGGAAGTCTGGAAATTCCTCCCCTTTAGGGCTGCAGGCAAGAGACCAAGCGAAGCTCCTGGTCTCCAAATACTGGAGAAGGCAGGCGCTGTGCAAATGACCTACAAAGGGCCGTGATTCTCCAGCCTCTGAGTGTCTCACCTTCTGCAGCTCTCTGGCCACCTTCCACACTTGGGGTGTTAATTTTGTTCCTTCTTTTTTCAATAACAAACTTAGCATTTTATTTGAAAAGAAATTCTTAACTAAGAGTAAATCAATTAAAAATTGAAACAAGCCGGGCAGTGGTGGCGCACACCTTTAATCCCAGCACTCGGGAGGCAGAGGCAGGTGGATTTCTGTGAGTTCAAGGCCAGCCTGGGCTACATACAGAGTGAGTTCTAGGAAAGGCGCCAGAGCTACACAGAGAAAAACCCTATCTCAAAAAACCAAAAGGGAGAGAGAGAGAGAGAGAGAGAGAGAGAGAGAGAGAGAGAGAGAGAGAGGGGAGAGAGAGAGAAATTGAAACAAAGAATATCATTCCATACAGTCACAGGGAGAGGAGGAAGGAAGTTGACTGTAGTCAGTGCTTGCTGAAGCCGAGCAGCCGAGCAGTGGGCACAGGGCTGTGGGGGTCAATGGGTTCCCTCTATTCCTACATATAGGAGGGATTATACTTGTTTAAATGCATCGTTCTTTGACAGTCTTGTGTTTACACAATGTATTTCCACCATTTCCAGCTCCCATTACCCTCCCCCAACTCCTTCCCACTCCCACTGAACCCCTTCTTTGCAACAAATTCCCCTCCTAGCCTCACATCCTTTCGGTTTGTTTGTTTGTTTGTTTGGGATTTGGGGGTTGGTTTTTCATGACTCACTAAGACTAGTAAGGGTTGCCTACATGAGCATGGGGAGGGGGTTATTCACTGGAGTATGGGCAACTTAAACCATGGCTACAGCGCTGAAGAAAATTATTCCCCAGACCCCAGGAGCCATTAACTGCCAGTAGCCCCAGAGAGGGCTGGGGCCTCATAGCCCTCCTTCATTATTGATAGAATTCTTGATGGGCCCAGTCTTGGGGCTTGTCAGGTCTTGTATAGCTAACCACAGCTGCTATGGGCTTATGAGTCCAACAACCATGTTGTGCCTGGAAGGTAGCATTCCACGGTATTCCTCCTCATCCTCCAACTCTTACATTCTTTCCATCTCCTCTTCCACAGTGTTCCTCTCATCCTGGGGAGGGTGATATCCATGTCCCATCTAGAGCTGTGAGCACTCAGCAGTCACTTAGTCCCCACACTTTGGGGACTAGTTATGTGTTTCTGCATTAACCATTGTCCATTGCCAACAGAAGCTCCTCTGACCAAGGCTGAGGGCAGCACTAATCTATGGGTATAAATCTAAATCGGTCCAAGACAGTTTGGCAATGCATTCATTTAGCAAAACAATAGTAATAGACCCACCCCAGGGGAGGCAGGCCATGACCTCCCCAGCTGTGGGTTTTTGACCAGGTTTAGAGACTAGGGCATGAATCCCTGCTGTGAAACAAGTCTCAAATCCAATCAGAAGGCAGTTGGCTAGCTCTGTAGCAGTCATGTCTACTGACCCAGTGGACACACCTTGCCTGACAGGTTGATATTGTCACTCACAGATTTCATAACTGGGTAAGACCGTTGATGACTTTTCTCCCCTAGTGACCTACATGGTGTGTGCTAGCATTATGAAAGCTAGCCAGCAGGGAGAAAACTTCCAGCTCGGTAACAGCTTGATTTCTCTATCCCCTGCAACAAAGGGTGTGTGATGTCTTCAACAATAGGGTTTCACCAATCAGTTCTTGGGGGCAACTAAGAACAATGGCCACAGTCTGCATTGTTGTGGGAACCTCTGGGGCCCCCCTGACCAGCAACACCTATAGGGAGGTACTGGGAGTGTTCTACTTCTTAACAAACTGCCTCTATTTCTACCTGTATCCCTGGTTCATTTCATTGTTCTGGGACACAAAAACTGGGAAATCTCAGTTAGGTGCCCTTGGGAGTCCAATAAATGCCTGTAACTGTAAGACTCTGGGAAAGGAGTTAATGGCAGACATGCATGGGTCCCAGGCAGACCTTACTCCAGCTCCAGCACGTCCTGTTTGTGTGACCTTGTCCGGGTTCTGAGCTCTACATGTCCTCACATGTAAAATCAAGACTATCATCTTCTTCACAGAGAGCCATGGGCTTCAGATGGGATGGTGTCCGACAAGGCACTTTGTAATCGACAAAGCTCCAGATGGACATGAGTTACTATTACTGCTGTTTGTCAGTGAGGGAAACTGAGTCCTAGACATATAATAAGATGTGGTTTATCCAAAGTCACACTGCAGGTAAATACAGAGCAGAGACTTGAATCATCCCATGGGAATACTATGTAAGATAGTGGTTAAGAACAAGGATGAGAATGTCAGCATGAATGAATATTGTTTGTGACACTTGTTGAAACTCCCAGTGACTTCATTCTTGAGTATGAAAATGGTTATGGGGACTACTGTAGAGGCAGAGACCTGGTTCAGCTCCATGCACAACGTGGAAACCTGGGCAGTTACAGCCTAGGTGCACAGTATGGAGGCAGAGCATGGCCCAAGGGATGGCTGGCAGGATGAAAAACCATGGGTGTCACTCAGAAGAAACACCATGGGTGAGGGCTCACCTTCAGGATTCTTGCTGAAACAACCATTCTGATTCCAGGAGGATGGTGAGGGATAAGGTATTTGATCACTGTGTTGAGGGTATAGGATTCAGGCTATCTACTCAGCAGGATTCCTGCTTGAATTGGACAATGGCAAGGCCTGATGGGAAAAGATGCAGATTGGTCTGGATGAAATTTGTCAAGAAAAGACTTATATCAGAGCCAAGGCATGTGGACTTTATGTTTTTGATTCACTTCCCTGTGGTTCTATCTCCCCATCTGTGAAGTGGGGTATGATTAGAGCCCCTAGCACAGAATGCTATAAGAATCATTTGCATCGGAGTGTGACCTTGGCAACCCTAATAAGCCGGGCTTGGCCATCATTCCTAAACAAGCCAACTGAACAAGCAATAGAGAAAGGTAGAAAAGAAACACACTGAGAAGAAAGACCAAGAGACCCAGTGACCCCATGAGTCTGTCTTCCTGGTGTCCTTAGGGTCTAGAGGGTGAGGAAAGGGAGGGAAAGATGAAGAAAGGAAGCACTAAGATCTTGAAACAGGAGTAAGGGGGTGGATCTGAAGTAGAATTTTAAGCCTGTAAGACAAAGCAGCCTGAATGCCTTCCTTGAAGGTTCTCCAGGGATGGGAGGTCTTGCACCTCAGAGAAGCAGACCTAGTTAATGTGTGATCTATGCTCTGTGGTAGAGGTAAAGGGAGAGGCATACATGACTTGACCTGTCAGGGATGGGTCATTCTTTCTCTGGGTAGGGGAGTGGGGTTTGGTTAATACGTAATCCATATTACGTGACAGTGGTCAGCTGCCTTCCACCCACTGGACTGCTGAGGGGAGGGGTTGTTCTTGCTCTGCTAACAGCCCTCTCTGCTTAGGGACTGGCTACCTGGAGGACCTGGATTCTCTAACGGTGCCAACACAAGACTTCATTTAGAGAGCTGGAGCTATGCACACCTCAGAAGTTCCAGTCAAGGTGTGGTATTTCCTATCCCATTGTCTCGGCTCCAGTGTCTCCTGCAAGGGCCTTTGACAAATTATGAATATTTCCAGGAGACTAACTCCTTGTCTGGCTCTCCCAAGGGCTTCAGCCTTTTCCTTCTCCCTGTGTTAGATTGCTGGGACAATTCCAGTGTATCACTGTTTCTATAGTCTGATAGCCAAATGGAGGTGGGCTGGTGTCTGTCATGGCTTCATTACTGTGAGGGTGGTTACAAGAGCTGTTGTACATTAGCGTATACAGACATGGCATGGAGTAAGTTTGTGAATTTACTCTCTAGGGGTGCTGCAGATTGCCACATGTCTGTTATATCCCAACTCACTGGTCACCATTGCAACTCCAGTATGAAACTGGAAAGGTTGAAGGAAGGGGTTGTGTCCATTTCATTTTACAGCCCTCGGGTCCTGAGCCTGGCATGCCATTGGTGTTCAGTGAGATTTTGTAGAGTGGTTGTTGATGTAATTCAGAGTGGGGGACACATCATTAGTTGTGAGGGACACTCTTAGGGAGTCTCAGTGCCACTTCCTTTCTTCACCAGGTTATTCAGAGCACCAAGAGTTGACCCTATAAATCAACCTTCTCTTATTACCTGGAAAGATAAGGGGGTGAGGCCTCCACAAGGCATCCGTGTAAGAACCAAAGAACCTAAACTTGATTTTTTTAAGACTAGACCAAGGCTGAGTTCTGAAAGCTGTCAATGACCATAACCATGATATGGTCAATTAAGACATTGGAGAGTTGGAGAGGGAGACCCCAAGGAATCCTTCAGACTGTGTTCTCTGAATCTCCAGGTGTACTCCCTCAGTCTAGTCTAGAAAGGGCTCACGTGTCTGGCAGTCTGAAACATGGGGACCACTTAACTTGTCTCCTTAGTCATGAAATTCAGCCTTAGCCACAGTTTCATATACCCTGACCTTGCCCCACCCCAGACCTCTTTGTCCATCCACCATAATTAAGCAGCCACAAAAGCTTCATAAAGGACCGGTTATTGCCAAAACACAGTGAAAGTGTAATCCTGTTACCTGTACATAAACGTTGCCGCTTAATGGGTAACAGTTCCTATTCTATGATGGAGTGGGCTCCGGGTTTATGGCCGTAGCTGTTGCATTGCTGTAGCCTGTGGTTTTATGGCCCTAATTCTATAATAAACCTTAGTTTTTAATCTTTCTCCTCTTACCCTGCAGCCAGAGTCTCCTGGGTGTGGGGGAGGGGGCAAGGCTTCTTGTCCAATGGCTCTAGGCCACCTGTCACAGCCAAAATCCCAGCCAAAGCCAAAGCAACACACCTGCTCCTTCATCAAATAAGAAGGTCACCTACCCTGGAGGGAGGAGGCCAGAGCAGCCCAGATGCCCTCCATGTCGGAGGCCCGAGTTCTAAAAGCAGCAAGTTCATTCTGTAAATGTGCCAAGGCAGGGCCAGCTGTTCACGGCCCCAGGAGATGCCCAAGCTAGGGCAGAGGGTAAGTCAGGGATCGGATAAACGGGTCAGGAGAAGGAGGCCTGCTGTTAGGAGGGTGTGACCCCAGTTGTACGCATACCATTAAGTGGGGGGAAGGGCAGCGGCCGAGCACAAGCTCTGCTGCTGTCCATGGTGCTGACTCACGGTTGCAAACTGGTCTTGACTGTTTCTCCCAACTCCAGGATTGTGATGACTCCTGTCCTGTCTCTCTTTGCTTTGTATGCGCGCGTGTGCGCGCACCCCCACCCACACACACACACACACACACACACACACACACACACTCACCAATGACACTGTAGTGAGTTTGACGTGACTGACACAAGATAATGTAATGTTGGCAATTCTACCACATTTCCAGCCGTTTCTAGGAAAGTACTTTCCTCTGGGCATTTTGGGTGTTCCTCCCCTTAACGCACCACTGCTAATCACATAATCCCTCCACACAGTGCAGAGGTGAGAAGTGAAGCGGCAGTGGCAGTAGCGGGCACAGGAGTGAGGAGCTTTGGTCCCAGCAGGATGCCTCCCCACCTGCAGATTTACTATTGCAGGGAGCCACCAAACGACCCTTGTGGAGCAGAGCACATTGTTTGAACACTTCCAATTTTGTAAAGTCACTTAGTGTGACAAAAAATTCTCCCAAGAGGCATATTTGAGATCTAAAGGGCAAAGATAAGGAGAGAGAAACCCTACCCCATCCCCTCTCTCCAGAGAAGGAAAAGGAATTGACTCACCCCAAGAGGGAATCTAGTATTTCACTTGTTACAAGCAAGAAGCGCAGAGAGGCCTGCAGATGGGAAAAGATGGGCAATAATTGCAGGGCAATTTAGGATAACTCAATAAGAAGTGCTTTTAGGCTATTTCTGTTTCTGCTCTTGCACCTGCATTAATTTTGGAATGGAAGAAGGATGGGCTGCGGACTGGAAACTGCAATCTCCCATTTGCTATCTGGTGAGTTTGAGTCAGATAATCTCTCTGTTCCTCCACTTGCCTAGCTGCAAACCTGGAATGATTATAGCAGTTGTCATTGGCCATGGTCCAGATGTTTTGGGCCCTCCAAAAATCCATGTGTCTGAAGCTTAATTCCCAATGCAACTCAGTTGGGAGGTAGGGCGGGCTCTTGGGGAGGTGCTGAGGTCATGAAACTTGATCCCTCATCAATGAATCAATACTTCATAAAAGAGCTTGATGGAGGGGAGCTTTTCCTACCTTCTACTGTGTGGTGATGTAGCCATTTCCACTCCTGATGACACAGTACTTATTTTTTAAATATTTTATTACATTCATTTATTTAATGTGTGTGTGTGTGTGTGTGTGTGTGTGTGTGTGTGTGTGTGTGTATGTGTGTGTGCATATGGAGGTCAGAAGGACAATTTGCATGAGTTGGTGCTCTCCTCCCACCATAGGAATGCTGGGGATTGAACTCAGGTCATCAGGCTTGGCAGCAAGAGCCTTTACCAGCTGAGCCATCTCAACAGCCCCTGGCATCAAGTACAACAGCATGAGCAGTGCTAGATGTCCTTCCACACAGGACTGTTGTAAAGACTTTCTGAAATACAAATATAAAACACCAAACGCATAGTGAGAACTCGGTCAACGTTGGGTTCCCTTCATCCTTCTCCTGTGCCTTTCCTCAGATGCACCGTTTTTTAAATACCTCCTTAGAAATCTAACAAAGGACCAGGAGTGGAGAAAAGGGACTGTTTGATGCCAGCTGTCATGTAAACGTATTTATGATGAAAGAACCATGTGGACTCCACGGAAGAAAGGACCAGCCACACTCATCTCCTGGGATGGGGAGGGAAGACCATAAAAGAAAATACCAGTTCTCCATGCCCCCCTGCCCCGCTGTGGGCACATTGAGATTTGGGGAAATGGGTACCACAGTCCTGATCAGTGCAGCCTCACAATGAAAAGGGAGGAATGAAGTGACTGTCCTCTAGCCCTGGCCCCATTACAGGCACACAGTGTTCTGGCTTGGAGGCAGCATTTGAGTCTTGTATTTTGGCTTTTGTGACTCAAAGCCCTGAGTGCTTGCCACATGTGTGCCTAAAACACCAAAATACCGTGTTGCATACCAACTATCCATGCATTGTTTGAATTTGCCAACTTAGCAAGCATGATTTAAATTTAAAATTTGGTGACTAACGAATAGAAGAAGTATGACTAGAGTTAGGCCAGACCTGAGGTGGGTGGTTGATTTCATGGGAGCCAAAAAGAATGCAGGGGGTGCAGTCCTGGGTGAGAAGATGGAGAGACTGTGGCCCTGGAGGAAAAGGACTCTTCTAAAGTCATGCTCCTTTATCTTCCTAGATCGCTTCCTCTACTGGGGCAGAGGGCAGTGCCTAACAGCTTCAGCTCAGAGGACTGAGATGTAATATTGATCTGTTTGTTCCCAGTTTGAGATTTTCTGTCCCCAGATGGACCAGCAAAGGGTCAAGAGAATCTTTTCCTCAAGGCTTCCTTGATATATTCCCTTTTGAACAAATTTGGAAAGTAAGAGTTTCCAGCCTGGATGTGAGATCGCATGGATCTTCGCACATGTACAAGCACACGCCTATCAGCTGGGGTCAGTGTGTGGGGTTGTGTGGAGCTGTGCTCAGCTGGGACCAGGACAGCTGCCACCCAAGGCTAAGGACTTCCTCTTCTCACCTTTCTGCATCTGACCTTATACCTTCCTCCCTCGGCACTCCTAACATTCCCCACTCCTTCATTTTGTCCAGAATGGAAATAACTCCTTCCTTACCAGCCTAGGAGTGCCCTAAGGGGACAGCAATATCTTATTAGGGTGGGTCCCCAACTCCACTGGGATCCACACCTCCCCTATCAAGCTCAGACTCCCTCGGGCTAGGAATTGGGTCTCCTCCAGAAGGCACAACTATCTCCTCCTCTTGCTCCATAATGCTCAGCGTGACAGCTCAGAGGACTGAGGTAATTATTACTATTCTCTGGCCAGGAGTCATTTTTGGGAACCCCACACCCTTAAAAGCAGTGAAAACAGAAAGTGTAACTTCCAGAAATCTCTCTCTCTCTCTCTCTCTCTCTCTCTCTCTCTCTCTCTCACACACACACACACACACACACACACACACACACACACACACATACACACACACATACACACAATTTTTACAGGCTCTACCTCCCACCCTCCTTCACCCCAGAATTGAGACATATGCATTATTCAGTGTATCCAGTAGCAGGGAGGTGTCTGAGAACTTTGATGCTGAGATGTTCCTTGGGGTCTGTGGCTTGTGGGGAGGGGAGAGGATCGCTGTGCACAGGGAATCTCTCACGTTTTCCCTCCCTAGCACTGGGCTTTCTTTACTCCCATCCTGGAGGCAGACACACACCTGCAGAGCAGAAAGCCAATGCCAAAGGACTGAGAGTGTGTGAAGGTGGCATGGTGGGGTGCTGAGAGCGAAAAGTCTCTGCTCTACTTCATAAGGACAAGGTCAGGCCACGCACTGATATCTCCCCACGCTATCCAAACATCTTCACATTGGTCCCCAATCTCTCTCTTCTTGTTGTTTCTTGCTTTTTTTTTTTTTTCTCTAGACAGGAGTTATCTATAGATATCTATATACCCCCTGGCTGGCCTGGAACTCCTGACACAGCTCAGGCTATATCAATTTGTGGCAACCCTCCTGCTTCTGTCTCCTGAGCGCTTGGATTTTAGGTATGTGCCACCATGTCTGATGCCGCCTCTTAATGAAGTGACTTAGGAAGCCACTTCTTGTAATCTCATTCTATACATTGGCTTGTAGAGATAGACACAGAGGGCCCTGTGGGACAGTATTGCGTTGATGCCCCTCATTCATTGAAACTCAGAATTCCAAACTCCTGGTCAGGATGGAACCTGGTAGAGTAGAAAGTACCCAAGGAGTCTACATCCTGGCATAGCTGTATTCATGCCCAAGTCACTCAACCTCTCTGGTCATGGTTCCTTGGCGTTAAAAATGGGAATGAAGATGAGTGATGTTGAGAATTGAATGAGATATCATGTATGAACATGCTTCTCACACAAAAGATTACCACAGGTCTGCATGCCCATTATTCCAGCTTGCACTTCCTCTGCCCAGCTCCCTCGCTCTCCCCCAAACCTGGGCACCTCTGCCCTCACTTTTCCTGTCACATCCACTTGCCCAGATTCCTTCTCCCCTGAGTAGAGGAAGGTAGGTTGTTGATTGTTTTTTACTCTTTTTTGGGGGGGCCCGCCACGCAGCTTCCAAACAAATCACACTCGGAGGCTTATTCTTACTTATGAATGCCTGGCCATAGCTTGGTTTCCAGCCAGCTTTTCTTAACTTATCCCGTCTACCTTTTTGCCTCTGGGCTTTTCCCGTTCTCTTACTTCTGTAAACATTACTCTTACTCCATGGCTTGCCGTGTAGCTGGGTGGCTGGGCCCTGGAGTCCTCCTCCTCCTCCCTCTTTGGTTCCTAGAGCTTAGATACCTCCTCCCAGTTCTCTCCTTCTATACATTGTCTCTGCCTGCCAGCCCCGCCTATCCTTTCTCCTGCCTTGCTATTGGCCAGTTCTTTATTAAACCGTAGGGTGTTTAAGACAGACACAGTAACACGGCTTCACGGAGTTAAACAAATGCAACATAAACAAAAGTAACACACCTTAAAATAGTCTACTACAGTTGATGGCAAAGGTTCTCAAGGCTGGTGTGAAGTCCCAGCCTCCCTGCTTCACTGGTGTTTGTCCTTCCGCTGTCTGGGTGTCCAAAGGGTCTCCAAGTCCTTATGCAACCAGACAGAGGCAGGAACAGGGCAGGGGTGGGAGGAAACAGACGAGGTCGGTGTGAGCTGGTCTCTTTGTTCTTGGAAAATGAATGCAATTTCCATTCCTTTCCACGGGAAGCTGAGTCCAGCTGTTGAGTGTATGACGGCTGGCTGCCGAGGTGTTGCCTTGGTGAGTAATGACCCTGGCAATGGCTTTGCCCTCAGCTTGTACCTTGTGCCCCAAAGATGAACTTGGGGCCAGTGAGTCAGGGCACGCTGCAGCTTCAGCTCAGCCCTGGCCCCACCAGCACCCTGCTTTATACCTGCTCTCCAGGGAGCTGAGGAATTGTCAAGGCTCCTTTGATTCATTGCCCCAGAGAAAGGATGAAGCCCAGAGAGAAGGTGCTGGCTCTACAGAGGCTATGGGCTTATGACACTTGCCAGGGCCCAGCAATTACTGGCCCCAATTTACTCCCCCCCCCCCACACACTTATCTGCAAAGCGAAGACTTCAAGGTCAGACAGAGCTATGCTGAGAAGTCTGCTTGTCATGTGTGTGGCCTTGGGCAAATGACCCAGCCTCAGTGTTCTCATTTGCAAAAGGCTCTAATAACAGCAGTATGACTGAGTCAGTGGATTAAGATATCTGAAGTGTCACACTCAGTGCCCAGAACATAGTGGGTACATAGTATGTGCCATTCTCTCTACCCAGTCAAAGGTCTTGTCAAGGCTTCTCCATTCCAGCTGCTTCTTCAAACATTCCCAGGGAAACAAGAATAGCTGAGGTCGGCCTCCCAGCCTCTTTTCTGAGAGGCCTCTGGAGGGAAGGAATGCCCACAAACTGGAAAATTACATTCACTACTTGGAGGGTCATGGGGGTCCCCCAGGACTGGGTGCCCAAGACATAGTAGCAGTAGCAGATACTTCATCTGGATCAAATCTTGACCTTGACTGTGTCGTAAGATTGAAGCAGACACAAGGAGAATAGGCTGTGCCTTGAATCTTTCCTGGTCCCCTGATCACCAGACCCGGTCCTCAGAGACCTTGGAGAAGGGATGCTTATATGGACCTGACTTAGAAAAAGCAAAGAAATCCCTGGGGCATGATGGACCCCATTCCAAACCTCTCCCTGACCACCTCATACAGACAAGTGTGAGCATGCTCAGAGGCACCCATGAGCTGAAGACAGACCCTGTCTCTAGGACTGCCTACAGCGAAGTGTGTGGATGGCAGGCAGGCCTCCTTCTTGTGTCCCCTGCTTCCCAGAGATGCTGAATCTCCTGAGTCCCATCCCACCCAGGGAGGGAGGGGCTCTGGAGCCCAGGTCCCAGCCCCCAAGCTCTCTGCACACAGTAACCTCTAGGGGCTCAGAGGAGTAAGGTGGCCCATCAAGGCTGCCACACCTTCTGACGCCCACACTCAGGCTCTCAGCAGCCTGCAGGCCCCTTGTGCACCTGGCTCTGAGGGTTTCCTGGTATCAGGCCTTATTCTGAGGAACCTCTCAGCGTCTGTAGAGGACGAGAAGGAATCCATCATACCCTGTATTAGAGCGAGGAAGCTGAAACACAGGAAGATAAGCAGCTACTCCAAGAACACATCATTAGAGCCAAGTGTGAGTCTGAGGAGGATTAGAATCTTCAAAACTCACTCTTTCACACACACTTGCACATGTAAACTGTATGCATATATCCATACCTGCACACATACATACACATTCACACATATGAACTCTAATATGTTCTCACATACAGACTCATACAGGCACACACCTATGCACACATTCATCTATGCATACATATACACAAATGCACACACATATACACAACACATGCACACTCTAACATATTCACATGTATATCATATGCACATACCCATACATATACACTACGAAAATAGGCACATACATACATATACTTGCACAATACACACTCATACACATGCACTCACATGTGTACACTCACAGACACACACATGTGCACACATTCATGTGTATATATACACAGAGACATATGACATACACACATATGCATACCTTCTGATACATGCTCGAATGCATGTGCACACCATACGTGCACATACATATGAGCATACTTGCTCATGCATGCTCAGATACATACACACACCCTAATAATACAATACTAACGTATGCATGCACATACACTAACACACACACACACAGGTCTGAGGGAACACATAGCTTCCCCCTGGAAGCACTGGTGATACCTGCCGCAGAGACCAGAAGTTGGCTTGGGCCCCAGCTGGCCTCCTTCTTAGGAAATGGCAGAAATACTTCTCTCCACCTCTTTTCCCTTCTCCTCAAAAATAACCCAGTCCCCTCTCTCTGTTTCCCCAGTGGCCTCTGGTGGCATTGCAGAGCCATCCTGGAGGTAGGGAGGAAAGAACAGGATGAAATATATGTAACATCTTATTAGTAAAGGACATCTGAGCCTCTAATTAAAATTTGCCTAATGACCCAACTTCTCTGTCATTTTTGCTCTCGGAAGCATTAATTTAAGGTGACAGGTACTTAGGCAAGGGAAAATTAATTTTTCCTTTAAAAAAATTAAAGGGGAAAAGAGCGGACTGCTCCCTTATTTATTTGTCTCTAAAATTGTTATTTATTTTTCAAGTTCTCTCCAACTCTAGTAAAACCCAACCCTGGAGAAAAGATCTGAGAGAGAAAGGGAGAAGGAGGACAGTGTCAGGGTGGCTCGGTGGTCCAGGCTTGCCCAAGGACGGAGCTGCTGACCCCTGGGTGGGACTGTGGGCAGCTGCTTTACAGCAGTGCTCGCATTGCTCATTGGGAACAAGTAGGGTGGCCTGCTGGCCGCTGCTGTGGGGATCCCAGGAACCTCGTCGCACCCCGGCTGTTTGACTTGGCTGAGCTGATGGTGTCTGTTTCCCCGTGAGCAGATGGTGGGTTCCTCTCTGACACCAGGCTGCAGCGTAACTTCTGCCTGGGCAATCTTCCCAGGCAACAGGCTGCATCCTTGCAAGCTCCTCCACTCAGAACCACCTGTGAAGGAAGGGTTGCAGGGGCCTCTGGGTTCACATCGTGGTCCCTGAGCCCATCCTCTCTGGCCCTCCTGGTAGGGAGACAGGCGCATGGACAGGAGGACATCCCACTCTGTGTCTAAAGAATGTAGAAATGTTTATTCTAGTTTCCTATTATCTGCTGCTGTGATGAAACACTCTCATTGGAAGCACCTTAGGGGAGCAAGGGGTTTGTTTCCATTTACAGAGTACAAACGGTCCATTACTAAGGAAAGTCAGGGCAGGAAATCAAGCAGGAACTTGAAGCAGAAAACACGGAGGAAGGCTGCCTTCTGGCTCACTCCTGCTCATGCTCAGCTAGCTTTCTTAACACATCCCAGAACCACTTGCTTAGCAAATGGTGCCATGCAGAGTGGGCTGGGCCCTCCGATACCAATTAACCATCAGGACAGTCTGCCATAGACATGCCCACAAGCCACTCTTGTTTGGGAAATCCCTCAAGTTAACTGTAGGCTGCTGCAGGTTGACTGTTACAGCTACCAAGAACACATGAAGCCTCCTTACCTGCTCCCCCCCACACACACACTCTTTTTTTTTGTCTGCAATAGTCCCTTCCTCAGCGGCCTCAGACTCCCTCCACTCACCCTTTCCAGAGAGCTTCCACCCCATCCTTAAGCCCCACTCAGCAGCTCTTGGGTCTCACTCCAGTTCATTCTGCTCTGCTCTCCCAAGCTCTCTTGGTACTGCAAAAACTTAGTTTTGAACTGGAGTCCCT
>CABHPP010001365.1:0-18844 GCA_902168425.1 Peromyscus attwateri
GGCTGATATGTAAAGTTGAATTATATTGTAAAATAAAATAAAATAAATTCAAAAAAAAAAATCCTGTCTCCAAGCCTGACTTCCCATGTGGCTTGTGAAGACAGAACTGTTAAGATTTCATTGAGATGAAGTGAGCTGGTACTGTTGCTGCCCTGAACCACTAGTCTTGATTTCCAGAGAGCTCATTGTTTCTCTCTTTGCTCAGATGAGATTTTTTTTCCCCTCTACCTTCCTCTTCTTTCAACTAAAATTAGAGACTAGGTCATCGTTAACTGGCTGGGGTCTTAGTGTTGTCTTCAGTGGTGCTGGCCTAATGACTCAGCTTCCTTCCACTAAGCATCATTGTTCTAATATTCCCACCACCTCCTAGAAACCACTGCCTGGGGCTCAAGCTATTCATACACTGGCTTTGGAGAGACATTCCAGATAGAACCTACAAGAGATTACAAAATATCTTAAGTTTTACATACCACATGACAAGAATCTTGCCTTGAAGGCAAAATTTAGCATTGAGCACAGACAAGGTGCATCATACACCTGTTGGAGTAGGTGTGGCACTTTTGGAAAAGTCATTGAGGTGGATTTTGAGGTTTCAAAAACCCACTCCAGTCTCTCTCTTTGCAGCCTGCCTGAATGGGGATCAAATGTGAAGCTCACAGCTACTTCTCCAGCACTATGCTTGCTACCATGCCCCCTGCCATGATGATAATGGATTAACTTTTGAAACTGTAAGCAAGCCTGCAATTTAATGTTTTCTTTCATAAGAGTTGCCTTGATCATGGTATCTTTTCACAGCAATAAAACGGTGACTAAAACATAGACATTATTTTCTCTCCATATATGGTTAAATAGACTTTAATTTTAGAGACCCAATACCAGAGAATAGGGAGGGTAAAATATCAGTTGAGGTTTTACTATTTCTGCCAATGCCAATTTTTAACTTTCATCAGAAAGCAGAGCTCAATAAATAATAAATAATATAATGATCAAAATCACTGTATTAGTAGTGCCGCATGAGCTCATTGTTGCAATTCTTATTTTAACTTTGCTGTAAACAGAGGTTGGGTATACAGCCCAGTATGATTAAATATCCCACTGGCACACATGAATTTGTTATGAAGTGTTAATGTGGTACATTAATAAGTTATTTCATGTGCATAGATTTGCTATGAACAGAAATCTTTAGTTTCTTCTTTTAACTTCAAACATTTTTTTGACAAATTTGAGGATTGGAAGTTTTAGAGATAATTGCTTCATGCACAGAAAACCCAAGACAACCAGCAACCATGCCAGGCTCCTGGAGAAACACCCGACTTTGGGGACATCTAATTGTGATAGTCTATTTAGAAAATCTCCTGGCTATTGTCACCTATGACACTGTTCAGAATGTTCAGAATCCTCTGATGATCTGTGTCAGTTGTCACATGGGAACCTGTGAGCAGTTTCCTCCTTTGGTCCAAGGGAAGCAAATCACAGAAGATAGAGAGTTGCAGTATTTTAATGCCTCTTAAACTATGGATCATTGCAAACAACTGCAACCTTAACAATTTCCCAGATTTCTGTGTTGCTTATAGTCCAGTAAGGAGCCTTAAATAATCTCAATGTTCTTGCAATTAATGAGGAGACACTGTGTATTTGTATCTTGTCATATGCCATAGCTCTAGGAAACAAGAACAAGAACAACAACAACAACAACAAAACCAAAAATAATGTAGCAACCTGTTTTCCCTAGGCCCATACAGTGAGCCAAAAACACTTAGAAACAGACCTGACATATAAAATAAGATGGATCAAGTATCTATTATACTTTGTTTTATGTAAGCGTGAGAACTCAAATAAAAATATAGCACTAAGTACACTTACAGTCACATATACAAACACATACTTGACAACTTCTCTACACCTGAGTTCTATTCCCCAGCCTCAGCACACTATGCTCTTCTGCTCTCACGTGTGTGTGTGTGTGTGTGTGTGTGTGTGTGTGTGTGTGTAGAGGATGGACATGTGTTCTGATTTGGAGGACACCTGGGAGTGTTTGCATGCAGATATGTGTATATGGATGTATAGATCTGAAGTTGACTACAGATGTATTCCTTAATTGCAAGTTTTTATAACCAGTTTGCTGCAGGAATCTCTGCCTCCAATGTACTGGTGACCACTTTGCCTACTCAGCTCTTACATGGGTTCTGGAGATCTAAACACCAGTTTTCAGGCTTCACCCACTGAGCCATCTCCCCAAACTGGTTTCCCTTTTAAAGTTTTATTGTGAGAAAGAATTCATTTAGTTTCTCACATTAGCCTAGCACTCTCTGAAGCCAGGCAGGCTTTGAGCTCTCAGCTTTCCTGGCTCAGCCTCCTGAATAGCTATGATGACAGACATGTGAAGTCATGTCCAATGCCAACCCTCTGGCTGTATTTAGACTCTCACACACTCAGTTTATGTCTTCCAATCTTTATGAGATAGTAATGGCTATACTTCACTACATTTGAATATATTTGCAATGTTTGATTAAGATACATGTCTTAGTCAGGGTTTTTATTGTTGTGAAGAGACACCATGACCATGGCAACTCTCATAAAGAAAACATTTGAGTGTGACACTTACAGTTTCAGAAGTTCAGTCCATTGTCATCATGACAGGGAGCATGGAGGTGTGAAGGCAGGCATGGTGCTGGAACTGAGAGTGCTACATCTTGCAGGCAACAGGAAGTCAACTGTCTGTCACATTGAGGGAAAGCTTGAGCAAAAGAGACCTCAAAGTTCTCCTCCACGGTGACACACTTCCTCCAATAACGCCACTCTCTTTGGGGGCCATTTTCTTTCAAACCAGGACATTCAAATATTTAGACCTCACTCACTCAATGTGTGCTTTCCAATCTTTATGAGCTAGTAATGGCTATGTTTCAAAGCATCTGAATATTTGCAACATTTGGTTGCTTACCCAAAGCAATAATGCATTGAATTTTACTTAGTAGAACTTATCCTACAACACAAGGCAATATTAGCAAGAAGCCCATTTTTCCCCTAGTGTGGTTTTAAATCTTCATTCTCTACCAAAACAATCTTATTCTGAATCAAAACGACCAATATGTGATTTTTCTCTGAAGTTGATAAACCGGGACAAGATCATGCAGCTCAGTTTTCTGAGCTAATGTAATTTTGTTTCCAATAACAATGCAGTTATTTCTCTTTGAAAAGCAAAGTTTCCATGCTAGAAGTGGTGATGTAGAGATTAAGGTGATATTACACATGTCACAACAGAACCCAGCAAGAATACATTTTGGGAGAGAAAAAAAGAAGTAAAGGTGACAGTCAGCCTAGGTATTCCAAATTGCCAGAGGCTCCAAAGCCACAGGAAAAAACCTCTAGCACTTCCCTGTCCTGATTTTCTGTTGTGACATGGAGTAGACTGTGCATACTGTCAGCAGTCAAAGAATTATTTCAATACTTATTTAATATGGCACCTTGTCATACAGAATGGCTATTCACACAGCAGGCCTCCCTGAGGGTTTTGCAGAAAATCTGATCTCATATCAAAACAGGTTTAAATGGGGGATTAAAACAAACAAATGTAACAAATCAGACTCTAATACATTGTATGTGCTTTGGTAATTTTGTTTAGTTAAAAAAAATTAAATTTTATATGATTTTATTTTTTTTTAGTTGAAAATATTTTTTCTTGTCTCATACAATACACCCTGACCACAGTTTCCTCTCCCTTCACTTCTCCCAACTCTGATCTCCATCTCCCATCTCTCCCAAATTCACACCCATTCTGTGTCCTCTTCAGAAAAGAGCAGGCCTCCAAGAGAATAGCAAAACAAGCTACAATAAGATAAGGCAGAAGCCCTCCTACTGAGTCCAGACAAGGCAACCCCAACAGGAAGAAAAGAGTCACAAGAGCAGGCAAAAGAGTCAGAGATACACCCACTCCAACTGTTAAGAGTCCCATAAAAAGACCAGGCTATCAGCCATACATACATATACACAGAGGACCTGGTGCAGACCCCTGTGGGCCCTGTGTTTGCTGTTTCAGTCTCTGTGAGCCCATGTGAGCCCTGCATTAAGTTTTAAAAAGAATCAAGAGAGGTTTTGTTTTGTTCTTTGGTGCTTGTCTCACAAAGTAACTTTTTTCCAACCAGGTGATATTTTTGCAGCAGAGTCCTGGAGTTAGTTTATTTAATACTTTTCACAGTTTAAGAACCATGATTAGAGCCGGGTGTTGGTGGCGCACGCCTTTAATCCCAGCACTTGGGAGGCAGAGGCAAGCGGATCTCTGTGAGTTCGAGGCCAGCCTGGGCTACCAAGTGAGCTCCAGGAAAGGCGTAAAGCTACAGCTACACAGAGAAACCCTGTCTCGAAAAACCAAAAAAAAAAAAGAAGAACCGTGATTAGTTGGTGGAACAAAAACCTGCCTGTATATAACATACTTGAGAAGTGGCTTCAAACCAGAAGTAATGGAAATGGAACTGGAAGCTGGTTCTCACCACCAGCTAGCTCCACTTTCTCTTTATGTCCTTCACTACAATGACCCCTTCACCAGCAGAAGCCACACTGTTTTCTCCACATGCTCTAACGGAGACACTGTCCATATCCAATTCAAATGGTGAAGATGGCCAACAGCAGTGTGTGTGTGTGTGTGTGTGTGTGTGTGTGTGTGTGTGTGCATGCACGTGCAACGTGTGTGTGTGTATGCACACGTGCATGCGTGTGCTCACATGTGAGCCCTGAGAGAGTTCTAAAGCTTTGGGTTAAGAGAGGCAGGGTTTTCTGACAACCATGAAAACAAGCACCACCATAAAGATCTGACATTAACTTGTGGACTGTACAGAGAAGGCTTGGAAATCTTCTATAAGTACCTCAGACACCCCAGGAAAGAAAACAGTGGCAGCTACCCCACTACATTTTCACTATATTAATCCATTATCCAGAAATATTTCAGTCATTAGCCATGCAGAATGAGCCAAGGCACAGATTTTCTAGTTTTCTGTGATGTGTGAGTAAAAAGGACCAAACCACTCAATTGGCAGGTGGGAAGTCTTCTGGAGTAATTCAAATGTAGACACTGATGGAACATATGGCCAAAGCATCATGGGAAGGAATGGGTTTGTTTGGCTTATGCTCCCATATCACTGTTCATCATTGAAGGAAGTCAGGATAGAAACTCAAACAGGGCAGAAACCTTGAGGCAGGAGCTGATGCAGTGGCCATGGAGGGGAGCTGCTTACTGGTACACTCTTCATGGCTTGCTCAGCCTGCTTTTTTATAGAACACAGGACCATCAGCCCAGGGATGGCACCACCTACAATGGGCTGGACCATCCCCTATCAATCAATAATTAAGACAATGCACTACAGGCTTGTCTATAGTCCCATTTTATGGAGATATTTTCTCAATTGAGGTTCCCTCATCTCTGATGACTTAACTTGCTTCAAGTGATTAAAAAACAAAACAAAACAAAACAAAGCTAGCCAGCACACTGATCAAGTACAGGGTAAACTTAACACAGATAGGCTACTGATTGTGTTAAAGTTCTTTCCAACATTGTCTGTCCCTCCACATAGTTTTATATATTTCTTTAACATCTTTTATAGGTATATCGAGTATGTGTACAGCTAGATAAATAAGTAGAATTCATATATGGTTCTGTATCATTTTGTATTTAGCAACTCTAGTTGATCCTTGTATCTATATAAACCCATCAATGCAAGCACTATTCTACTTTGGGAACTGTTTTCCTTATTTTATTCAGCTTCTGTCTTCTGATTTTCTTTTCCAATTTGTTCCTGGAATTATACCACTTGATTCTGTTTGAACTTACTACCCCTAATGGAATCAGTTTACCATTAATGAGTCACATGGGTCAGATTCCATATGTTTTAGAATCCTGCTTTATCGGTGAATATACAGTAAGAGAATCTTGCCAACTGTTCCAACCATCAACTCAGCAGCCAAAAAACAAGCCTCCTCCTTTCTGTATGAAATCATGCTCAAAACAACCTTTTGAGTTCTTCCTACTAAATTTTATGTGGCATTAATTGTAAGTATACATTATGTTAGGTATATTAAGATAGTTTCAAAGACTAGAAATAGCAAGGATAGTTAGGTCTTTTTTTTTTTTTTTTTTGGTTTTTCGAGACAGGGTTTCCCTGTGTAGCTTTGCGCCTTTCCTGGAACTCACTTGGTAGCCCAGGCTGGCCTTGAACTCACAGAGATCCGCCTGGCTCTGCCTCCCGAGTGCTGGGATTAAAGGCGTGCGCCACCACCGCCCGGCTTAGGTCTTTCTTTTTTTAATGCTACTGTGGGTGGGAGAGAAGACTCAGTGGGAAAACTGCTTGCTGTAATACCTGTACAAGGGGAATGAGGTTGGGGAGAGGACTAAGGAGGTGGGGAGCATGGAGAAGGACAGAGACAGGAGGAGCTATAAGGCCAGCCAGTCTAGCAAAAACAGCCTGCTCTAGAACCTGTGAGAGACTTTGTCTCAAAAAATAAGTTACAGAAGGAATTGAGGAAAACACCCAATGTCCTCTGATCTCCATACATGCCTAAATAGGCACGCAAAACACACACACACACACACACACACACACACACACACACACATACACACACACACACTGTAACTAAAACAGGCCCACAGTGAATCTTTGGTAGTAGGTAGAAAAAGAGCCTTACATCAAATTATCTATTCTTCAAACACCAGCTTGCTATAACTCACATCTGTCTCATTGAGCACTCTAAAACATTGTGTCTTTACTATTCAAAATGTCATTATCCTTTCACCAACAAAGGAAGACAGAAATCACTACCATCTTCAGTTCCAAATTCCTTCTTACTGGTAAGTGGTCCTAAGGTTCCAAATGCATGCTGCTGGCCATCTTCTATAATGACTCAGCATTCTTACAGCTGCATTTGTCTTTCCATCTAAATTCTTACAATACAATTCAATACAATTGCAGGGAATTGATAACTATAACTTTATCTCATTACACACTTTAAGATGAGAGAGAGACAATTACACAAAGATGATAGTCTTCTTCCATCTCACAGCATCTTCCGTCCTTTGTAAGTCACCCTCGTACTTTCTGTGTACTTTGTATGCTCTGAGAGTGACAAGAAGATTACATTTAGAATTCTTTGAACTTTAGACAATAAAAAAGTTGCAGTATTTGTTCCCAGTCATTTTTTAGTTTCTCTCAATTTATTGTGAAAAAAGAATTTCAATCTCTTCAGACTTATGAAAAGGTGTCTGCCAGTTATCTTTGTTTGATAGATAAATAGCAATCTGGAAAAAAAAACTGTAGAATATGGAACTGTTTGCAAAGAATGAACTTGAAAAGCAGCAATTCCCTGTGAATAATTTTTAAAGGTGTTAACAAAAAACATGGTAGCTTTGGCCAATAAATATTAAGAACGTTTGGATTATGTTACATGCATAATTTTCACAGTTGTCTACCAACCTTGCCAGCCTTTCTGAGCAATGCCTTGTAAAATCTTTCTTCTAAGGAAACAGTAAAGCATGTAGCTATTCTTCCTTTCAGCTTATAGGTAGATATACCAAGACATACTAAACTAACGGCTTTAGGCATTAAGTCCAAAGTAAAAAAAAAAAAAAAAAAAAAAAGCACATACAAAAACTTGATTTAAAAAAATATTACCTTTTCTTAAAATTTTAATGATGTTTTTAATTTTTAAAATGTTTTCATTTTTGAGAATTTCATATATTGTATTTTAATTATATTCTTGCCTCATCTTTCCTCCAACTCCTCCCAAGTGCTATCCCACTCCTCCTTCCCCTCCTGTGTTTAAATGAAAATGAAAACAGAAACAAAACGAAGGACAAAAACCATGGGATCCATGTTCCATTCATCAACTAGTCCAGGATGACCTGCCCTGAACTGTGGCTGATATACTCAGGGTATCTCCATTGAAGAAAAGTGATTTTCCTTTTCCTAGCAGCTACAGATAGAAATAGTATCTTGGCTAGGGATGGGACTCTGTGCCCACTTCCCATTCTCCATGCTGGGATTTTGTCTAGCTTAAACATGTGCATGCTGTCCCAGTCTCTGTGAGTTCATTTGTGCATCAGCTCTGTTGTGTCTAGATGATGTTTTCTTGAAGTCATCTACTTACGTGGCTCTTATCGTCTTCTGCTTCCTTTTTCCCTAAGCCTTGAGGAGAAGGAATGAAAACATTCTACTTAGGACAGAGTACTCCCAGGTCTCTCACTCTCTGCACATTGTCCAGCTGCAATTCTCTATGTTAATTACAACACACTGTAGAAAGAATCTTCTTGGATGAGGGTTGAGTGGTGCAATGATTAATAAGCATAAATATGTCATTAGGAATCATTTTATTGCTATATTCATTTAGTGGAATAATACTAATAGATTTTCCCCCTAAGTACTATGACCTGTCTAGTTTCAGGTTCTTGGACTCATTAATAGTGTCAGGTATATGTTTCAACTCATGGGGAAGGCCTTAAATCCAATTTTAAAAAATGATTGATTACTCCAATAAATTTGCGCCACTATTGCACAATGGGTGTATTTTTGCAGGTAGGTCACCATTGTAGCTCACAGGGTTTGTAGATAGGTGAGTCTGATGATTACTTTTCTGTTCTACTGGCATGTATTGTACCTTCCAGCACTGTAGACACTAGTCAGTAGGGGTGAAGTTTATAGCTGAGCACAAGCTCAGTTTCTCCACGTTTGATGGTGTAAATATGTGGTGTCTTCAACAGTAGGGAATTACCATCAAATTGTGGAAGGTAACCAGTACCATTGGCAATAGCCTATAATGAAGGTATATAGGACCTTTTTGGCCCAAACATCTATTTTAAATCCTTTTTATCACCTGGATCAGACTTTGTTCAGTTGAGAAGAATGTATACACCTGAGTCTATCTGCCCAAGTTCACATGGTCATTCTACCCTTCATTTAACTCTGAACATTTGAGAAAGATTGCTTAGCTGGCATGATGATTTTCTGTCATCTGTAAAACTGGAATCATAAAGGCACTTCTCCTACAGAAATGCTGTGATGCTTATATAGGACAAGCCCTCTGTCAGTACTTGCCATACAATAAATATCCACATATTATCCAACAAGCAATAGTTATCACACATATTCTATGACATGGAGACTTAAAAACTTCACAAGCTACTTGAGGACCAAATCTTCTACCAGAAGCAGAGCCGGCCATCGTCATGGTCTCAGTCCTCTGCTTTTGTTGTCATGGCAGTCTGCCTTCCCACTGCTCTATCCCTAATGATTTCTGATCATTCGCTCATGTTTGCCTATTGCTTTGCATCAGTCTCAGTCTCTTGAGAACCTAAAGGCAAAGTTGTTTACAGTTGCTTAGATTAATATTTCAGCTCTTGGTCATACCGTCATGGTTAGGTTTTGCATATGTCATACTACAAGTAATTAAAATTAAAGTTGTGGAGCCTAGAATATATTAAAAATGTTTAGGAACATTAGGAAATATATGTTTTGCCCACCTAAAGTGGAACTTAAAAATAAGCCAAGATGCACTAGGCAACCAAAGACAAAAACATATCAAAGAGAGAGTTGAGATGAGAATTCCAGAAGATTTAATACAGTAATGGTTTTGCTTTGGTTTTTTTTTTTTTTGAGAACTTATAGACTTACAAAAATTTAAGCAGAATATAGAATTCCTTCATAGTGCTCTCTTCAAGTACAAAGTTTCCATAATTAACAACTTGAATTAGCAGGATGCATGGTTAAAACTCAGGAAGGACTATTTTGAATACTGTTAACTTGAGGCTACAGTTTGCACTGTTTTATTTTGTTTTGTTTTAGTCGGGTCTGTGGATTTTAACAACTAGATAATTGTCCTGTAAAAATGATTGCAGATTAGACTGACTCACTTAATGGATCTAGCAAATGTCCTGAGCACTATCTGTTCTTTTTTGACTTCCCTTAAACTTCTGGCATCTACTAAAACTTTTACTGTCCACATAGTTCTGTCTTCTCTTCAGTGTTTTGTTTCAATAATGTGGCACAGAGTCTTTTCATACTGGCTTCTTTCACTTAATAATATATATTTAAATTTCTTTCATTTCTTTTTGTGTTTTGATAAGTCATTTCTTTCTAGCACAGAATAATATCCCTTTTTTGGATGTACCAGTTTGTTTATCTGATCACCTATTGAAGGACATCTTGATTGCTTCCTCATTCTGGCAACTATGAATGAAGCTCCTATAAATATTCCTGTGTAGGTTTTTGTGTGGACATAATTTTTCAGCACATTTGGATAAATACCTAGAAATGCAATTGCTGGATCTTATGCTAGATTATGTTTAGCTTCAGTAGAGACTGCCAAACTGCCTTCCAGAGTGGCCCTGCAATTTGCATCCCCACCAGCAATGAATGTGAGTTCCTGGCTCCACACAACAGTGCCAGAAGTTGCTGATGTTTTGAATTTCACCACCCTTATAGTTGTGTAATGCTTCCTTGCCGTCTTAATCTGTGGTTCCCTAATGAACCTGGTGTTAGGCGTATATCCCCTTTTCTGCTGTGCTTGTACCTTTTTTGGTGAGGTGTCTATTCAGCACTGATGCTTTTTTAAATAAGATGTTTTGCTTTGTTTTGTTATTGCTGAGTTTTAAGAGTACTTTGAATATTTGCATTTACAAGTCTATCAGATATCTGTTATGTAAATATTTCCTCCTAGTCTATAATCTGTTTATTCATTATTTTAACAAACATAATTTTTAAATTTTAATTATTTGTATAGAACAGTTGAGAACCAATAATAGCATCAAGAAAATGAGATATTGATTACATTTAATAAAAAATGGACACAGAATCATTTTTTAAGTTTTGCTTGGGTAACAGCCTAAAGACAAATTTGTATTAGATTCAGAAAATTTACTTAGAAACACAAAGATCAATTATACAGATAGTTCAGAACTAACAAAATGTACAAATAGTTCAACAATAAAAAAAATGTTCTTTATAAAGTGTGTGTTGACTGCAATGCAAATTCCAAGTAGCATTCATAATGTATATCCCAATAGAACATATGCCATGTATCATTAGATCATATGCACACAGAGATGACACGGTGATGAATGTATATACAAAGCCACTTGTCTTTCAACAATGGGGACAATCTGAAAAATGCTTCATTAGGTGATTTCCTTCTCCAAACTTCAGATTGCAGGAGCAGAAACTTAGATAGATGTCCATTGGGGTGCAATGTTATAGTCTGTCCCTTGCATTTATGTTGTTAACAAAAATGTTATATGATGCATGATTAAATCAATACTAACTCACAACTTCACAAGGAATTAAAGATTACCCTGTGTTGGGAATGCTTTCAATCCTCTAAGATAGATGCCACATCAAAGCCATCTTATACTGCATTTCTAACATGTGGAGGTAAGTTGCAGGGAAAGAAATGTTGACAGACTTGGTGGGAAAGGCCTCCATTATGTAAGAGCATGTTGTAAAAATCTCAGAGCATTTGACCTCAGCACCTTCTGTACCCCAGAATGGAACAACTCCTAACTAAGTAAAATGTAGAATTACCACTGAGAAATCTACAGATTTCACAAGGGAAGGAAGGCAAGGCACCATGGGCAGAACAGAAGACAATCTATAGTCTGTATGGCTGGCATGAAAGAATAGGTGGTATGGTCCGTTTGCTCTGGCTAGGGAAAGGGAAAGCCTTGTTAAGCTCAAGACTCCTGGGCTATAGAACATTTCTTTTCCAGTGATATAGGAGCAAAATGAGGATGCTTTTTAAAATGTCCTCCATCTCAAAGTTTTCTATTTCCTGTGCTCCTCCTGGAACCAGATAAGCCTCTTCCAGACACAAAAGATGAAAAAAAAAAAAAAGGAAAAATACATGCTAGGTGACTATATTTGTTATAACCCAATAATGTTCTGAGCAAGGAATGTTAGTAAGGGACCGGATATGACAAAAGCAGAGACTTCTGTGGCAAATACTCAGACTTAGGAGAAGAAAAGCAACTGCCTTGCATGGAAGCTCCTGGTGTGGAACCAGAATTTTAGTCAGGTAGACTTGGGAAGGCTGGCTAGGCTATACAAGAGCATAATTCTGTGTTCTAAGATTAGCAATGATCTTCTCTTTACACTTAAATGGAAGATACAAAACTGTCTACATTGCAGAGGTGAATTTGTCAACACTATTTGTAGCCTCATGTGAACATTGGTCTAAAGCCAAAGCAGCCATCCTACAGTTTAGGAAGGCAACATCTGCCCTGCATATCAACAGGGTACAGACCTGCTTAATCATATTCCTCTCTTCATTTCATCATGAACACATATCTAATTTTATTAAGTAAGCCAAAGACTGGGACTTCCAACATTGTCAAAATGTGATGGCAATTAAAGTGGCACCTCATCTTTGAAGGAATGTATTTTTCAAGTCCCTGACAGTCAAAAACTATTTAAATTATTTATGACATTTCCAATGAGTTAGTAACGTTTTTATTGCATTACATTTTGCATAATATAATTTGTCACTATTTCTTTATTAAGCTTGTTTTATATTCATAGTGGTCCCACAACACTATGTTTTCCTCTTTGTCAGCCCAGAACTTCATTATGAAGGATGAGGTTTTATCGTTTCCCAGCGATGCAAATGTCTACAGTGAGTAAGTATCATTATGCAAGAACAGGAATTTAGTTTTCCTCCATTAACCAGGCAGGCTAATGACTCCACAACTTTATAGCTTGCCACAAAATTTGATGGCTCAATGTGAGTTAGAACAAATGAGGGTGCTGTGGATGTAACGATTAAAAAGATACATTTTTTTCTTTTGGTGCATTTTCTGACTTTCCTAATTTGAAGTCCAGTTTTTTATCATCTTAACAAGTAGGGAGTTCTCCCTCCGTCATCTCTCCCAGAGGGAAATATGGCTTTAGTTCTTTGCCTTCAGTAGCTCAACACCTATCTTCACCTCCTTAGATCCAACTCGGCTGGTGGGCAGAGTCACACAGTAAGCAGTCACAGCTTTAAATCAAAACCTCTTCCACAACATGACTCCTAGGAAAAAGACTAATGCATTCAACTTTGAGGAGTGTAAAAAAATGTCCCCATGCTGGACTAACTCATATTTCTAAATCCAGGAAACCTAACAAAAGATACATAAGGAAAGTGATTGGCCTAGTCTCTATACCTGAATGCTTAAGGTGAGGCAACATTTCATAGTTGACCAGAACCTACAGATATTCAGGCCTTTCCCAATAGTAAATGGGTCTATGGGTCCAGACTGAAAAGGGGTTTCTAGCATGATGGCTTCAGGAACCACATACTCTACCCCTGCTTGGGTCTTTACAATAGAATGGGTTCTTTGTCCCAGAACCTTATTGATAGGAACCAGAGATATTAGAAAAAATCTTTTTTTTAAGAACATAGAATTACTCTGCATGTCAGAATGTGGGACATATCCCCACAGAACAATGACCTTAATGGGCTACTCAAAAGGAGCATTAGAAGAGACCTGAGTTGGCAACAGAACACCATGCTGAAGTTCCAAGGCCAGGCAGAGAGTTTACAACATATCTGTAGGAGCAAACTCATTCACTTTGAGGTTTGGTCACAGCAATGAAGAAGGCATCCATCAGAGGCACAGAGTCCATTTACTTACACCATCTTTCATAGTGCTACAGCTTTTTGTAGTCTTCAGTCCACCATCATTTCTTCTCTAAATAGCTCATACCTTTGATGCTGCTATGAACAGTGCCTTTTATTTACAATTCCCAAATGTTTATTATTAGTGTATAGGACTAGAACTTATACAAAAATATGTTACTCTTGTATCTTGAGATTTCACCACACATACTAATCCCAGTATTATTAATTTTTTGGCCAAACAATTGGAAAATATTTGTAGATGCTGTTGTTCACAAATAAAGTAAATTTTACCTTATTCTTTGAAATATTCATACCTTTTATCTTCTAGAATTGTTACACATGCCAAGAGATCCACTAAAATGCTGTAGTTAGAGAGGGTACCTTCATCTGGTTCCTGAACTTGATGTTAAGCATTGGGTGCTGTGTCAACAGATTTTTTTCATGAAGATCTGTTATCAGCTTTAAATTTTTTCCTCTCTTGTTGGATCAATAAGAACTTTTATTGTGACTTGGTGTTGAATTTGGAAAACTGTATTTTTCTGTGTGGAAGGTGTTGGTCTTGTGCCTCTCATATGGTAAGTTAAAATTGTGCATATAGACCCTAATACAGTCTTTGGTTGAAGTCCACTTTGCCATGGAGTACGACTTACAGATCTCTCTAGGCCTGACGTATAAAATTCATCAAATATTTTTATGTGTCAGTGACAAACACTAAGATATAAGTTTTTGTTCATATGCTTTCCTCTTAGAAGTTTTACAATTATAAGTAATTGAGTGGGGAGTACAGAGATTTTGAAGAGCCCTCTCCACCACTCAACCTCAGTTTCCCCAATCACTAACATTTAACATTTGAATGTCATGCTTCTTACAATTAATAAATTCACAATATTTCCCATTATTCTTAATTCCATAGTTCATTAAGATATTCTTATTTTTTCTGAGGTTACTTCCTGACTCAAGTACTTCATTCAGGATATTGCTTTGTGTTTGATTGTCATGTTTCCTGAGGCTCATCTTGACTCTGACAGTTTCAGACCCTCCTTATTTTTTATGATCTTGACATTTAAAAGAGCATTAGTCAAGAACATCATGGGACCCCTCTCTTGGAATTTGTCTAGTGTTCTTTTGTATGATTAGCTTAGGATTATGAGTTGAAGTAGGAACACCATTTAAACATGTGACATCCTCATCATGTGGTTTATTACTAGAGGATAAACAAAGCATTGCAGGACTTTGGGATTTTTTTTGAATATAAAGATGAATTGGGACTATATGAACTTCTTTCAGTCTACGCCAAGGCACACATTTGAACATTATTGTGAAGATGTCTCCCTGTCCATGTCTGGGTATAGGTACTGTTGTCTCACAATGATTTTCACTCTTGTAACATTCTTCCTTCTTTCCAGACTACAATCTGAAGTCTTTGTACTGTCTTCACTTACTGGGGCATGCCTACATCATATACATATAATTCTGCCCCATTGATTAATCAATTTGTGTGTTTGTGTCAATATGGAATCATCTGTATTTATTTTATGCTTACTCTAATGGTACTTTATTATTTAAATCATTTTAGTTATGGCTATAAGGTCCCTCAGTATGCTGTTATGCCTCCTTTGACACATTCCTCTGTGTGTGTGTGTATGTGTATGTGTGTGTGTGTGTGTGTGTGTGTGTATCTGTCTGTCTGTCTGTGTTTGTCTCTAACAATATTTTAATATTAGATCTATTTTGTTTAAAATTGAGGAAGCTATCCCAGTTCTCTATGGCTGTAGTTTCCATGCTATTTTGTCATCTTTTCACTTAGACCTATTTGTATCTTTAAATATCAATTATGATGCTCACACAGAATGTGTAGCTGGATTTTTTTAAACAACCTTTCTTTTGCTCACATTACTGCTATCATCTATGCTGTTGCACTTATATCTCTTCTTACTTTTTATTCTACATGTCACTTTCCATTTTTCTTCTCTGATCATCTTTACTATTTATCTTGCTGTAAATGAACATTGTCCAATGAAGCACTTTAGATCTTTAATATTCATTTACTAGATTTTATGTTATTTCAATATCAATTGTTCTTAGATTTATCATATATATCTAATCAGAATCTACTTCAGATTTATGCTAATTTTATTTCAGTGAGATATGTTACTCCTGTATTTCTTTACCTATTCCCTATATACATTTTATGAATATATATACATAAAGGTAATACGTCATCACATAAACCTGATTATATATTGTTGTGGCTATTACTTTATATAACTTAGTGTCTATTAAAGTGGTTTATAATCAATATATATTTTCAAATCAAACTCATTTCTCTCCATAATTCCCTCCTTCATTTGAGATCTTTGGTTGAAAGCCAGATTCAGACAGGGTCTTGGTTTGTAGGCCAGGCAGGCTTGAACCCACAGGAATCTTCCTGTCTCAGCCTTCTCCATGCTGGAGTTAGAGGCCTGAAGGCCTACACCTGGTTTTGGTGCTGTCTGGTTGATGGCAGCCATATCACTGATGCAGGATTCTATGGGCCTCATCTGGCACTTCTGCTCTTTCATTGATCAGTAAGAAATTTCTAGCGCTGTTGTCAGATTAAATTATTACAGACACAGACTCCAATGAAAGAGTCTTAACTAAACAGTTACCTCAGCTTTGTACTCATCCCCAGTCCTTTCCTCTGTGTAACAGTCGACTCCATCACCAGACATTCCTTTACACTTCCTATTAGGTATTTTTGAGAAACCCAAGTCTGATACAATCATTTTCTATTGAAAATGTCAATATTTTGCGTCATACATAGGGCCTCATGTGATACATATCTGCCCTAAATGCCTGTGGACACTGGAACCTAGTCCTCCAAGCCTTCTCTAGGGGCTCCATCTTGCTCTGTTCCCATCACTAGAATGTGATACACTGCAAGGAACCAGCCACCATACATTATGATGTTCCTATTTGAATTCTTTACTTGGCAAATCCCTGTGCTAGTCTAAGAGGTGGCTAGGATGTGACTTGTCTGCCTGGGAAATATTTTATAGTTTTTTTTTTTTCAGGAATTAGCTCTTATTCTATACGTTCATAATCGTCTTGAGCATAGACAAGTACATTCATTACCTTGGATTGTAAATGTTTGTTTGTTCATTTATCCCTTGCCATCAAGCTTTGTGCTTTAAATTCTAAAGTCTGTCTATAAAATGAGTTTGCAAGTAGCAAATGTAAGTTTTTTCTTATTAATCTTTGAATGAGGAAAATTGTATAGAGTAAGTATTTGTTGAAAATGGACAAATCAATGAATTAATTTAAAACTAATGGTGACAAATGCCATTGTCCCAGTGCTTCCCTGCAGGTGGTGTGCCGAGGACACCAGCACTTCCTGAACTACATTGCGTCTTCCTATACGTTCATCAAAATGCCTGCTGAATTCTGTTATTTTATCTCTACATTCCTTCTCTGTTATAATTTCCACTTTACCTAAACTTGCAGAGTCTCATTCTTCAATCTGAAATAAAGTGACATTTTACAAGAGCAGCACACATGTACAAGGCTGTGACGTCAGTCTTAACACTCCCAAAGGAAAGAAGGAAGAATGTAGGAAGGGACAGGAGGGAGAGGGAAGGGGGAGAAGAAGTTTTCATTTTCTACAATCCTATGTAACCATTTTCTAATTGGGCTCTGTTAATAGACTCCATGTTGAATGAAATTGGCTGTGCATGCTATTTCTAACAAAAGAAATGGAGTTCTCAACAGGAACACACAATGTAGAATTTCACAGAACCAAGGAAAAAGCATAGACTAGCCATGGATTGCAATGCAGAAAGTTCTACATATTAACATAAGAGAAATGAGGTTTCTGGCCTTAGGCATCAAATTCAATCATTTCATCTCTCCAAGTAGCTCTTTCTCTATTTTAATATCCCCACAGGCACACACTCACAAGGATAGAAATGATGGGAGTGATTTTGAATTTTAAAACCAAATCAAAGTCTAACTGGAGTACAGAATACAATATTTAGCACACCAGGCTTGGCATCCTGGCTGTTCAGTCTCAGAGAACGAAAGAATCTATTTAAAAATCATGATAGAGTCATGTTTGCTTATTGAGGTTCCTGAGATAATTTGGCCTTTGTATTTTAGACACCAAACTCAAATGTGCAAATTAACTATTATACATTGAAACATCATTACAATCACAAATGGTACATTTATCAATACTGGTGGATAGGCACTCTATACAAAGCAACCGAATAAATATTACATTCATGTGGTAAGTTTAGTTTCATCTTAGAAATTAAAACATGAACATAACATGTGAATTAAGACAAAATACAAATTATACAACCATACAAACAAAATGAGATATTATCTAAATATTTATAGAATGCTGAAATTGAATAATGACATTAGTCTTCATACTCTGTGCAGTCGCATCATCAAATTAAACCAAAATTAAGAGGCCCAATTTAAGATCAGGTGCAATCTGGACGAGACACTATGAAGATGCCAGCTTCATCATCACCAGCAGATTATTCTAATTAAAGGTGACATTAACAAGTCTCTCCTAAAAGACACTTGGAATTTTTACATTATTTATGCATTAATTTCAAAATCATTATTCTGGAATTTAAACACTCAATTATTCTTGTAGCTAAATAAGCTCAAATTTCACTATCTTTCACGATCTTATCTACCTGGATGTAGTATGTTAGGCTAAAATATAGATAAGTACAGAGGGAAGGTTGAAGAAGAATGGATAAAGAAAAGAGATACACAATGGAATTTTAGTGAGCCTTTAAGAAAACTGAGTTACATAAGTAATTGGCAGAAAATGGATGAAACTAGGAATTATGTATAGTTAGACACTAAAATACAAAAATCTCATGTTTTCTTTCATGTGCCAAGTTGAGATATTTTTCCAAAGGCATAACAGTTGAAGTGGGTTGTTGGGGAAGATGAGAGGGATCAGCAGGATATGGGGACAAGAGAGGACCATGGAGGAGGTGATTATATATATATATATATATATATATATATATATATATATATGCCTATTATATACCTATAAAAAAGACATCAGTGACACTTCAAGGAAGAAAATTACTTCCAATTAAATAATAAAACCCAAGAGAAAAATAAAATACCATAGCCAATTAGAGAGATACATAAAGACACACACACACATACACACACACACACACACACACACACACACACA